>CAJNOQ010000004.1:0-136263 GCA_905250885.1 Didymodactylos carnosus
AAATATTAAAGGAAGGGGGCCGTTTTGTGATGAAATCGTCCTGTTAACCGAATTCAGTTTTATTCATAGGATAGGTACAATGTGACTAGGGGAGTCGAACTGAACATTGTCGAAACCTTAGAACTACTTCTCAAGAGGAATTTTATCACTTGAATATTTTCTGGGCTCAAAGCCTAGTGGAAATCCTATTTACTATGTTTTGTCGTTCCATTTCACAGTTAACCACACTTATTATATACCACTCGAAAGCTCTTTTCTTCAGCAACATTTCTGTATATAAAACATTGAAAACTGCAGTCTTATGGTGATCTGTTTTCTTTACGCTACTCGATTAAAGATACCATCTGCTGGGCGTTTTGACGGGCTACAATCTGGTATACAGACATTTGCAGAAAAAGTGTAATAGTGTAGGTTTTATGAGTTTAATACTAGACGTTTCAATACGTCATGACTATGATAATGGAACTCTTTATCACTTTTTTCTATGAAACTAAAGAGGATATCTAATCATTCATATATCATTCGATGCGTCTTGAAAAGCTCTACAATGTATGTTAATAGGAAACTTAACGAAGCTTGATAACGGCTTTTGTGTATTAAATACTTCGCCGCTTAAACCTACAGTGGGTCGAAAAATTATTCGTCCACCTTTATTTTTCATTTTTCTCATCGACTATAATAGCTAGAACAAATCTGAAAAAAGATTCGAACAGTTGAAACAATGCTCGATCTGATGTGGTATATACAAAGGTGCTATCGAAAGTTCCGAAATTAGGGCTCTGAGATTTGGATTTTCCAGACGGGTTTTCATGACGTATTGAAACGTCTAGTATTAAACTCATAAAACCTACATTATTACACTTTTTTCGCAAATGTCTGTATATCAGATTGTAGCCCGTGAAACGCTCTATCAGATGGTATCTTTAATCGAGTAGCGTGAAGAAAACAGATCACCATAAGATTGCAGCTGTGGAGAATAGATCTCACATCTCACATAGTAATAAATGCTATTTCGATTTTTTCTCTGCTCAAATGCAATTAGTTTTCAACGTTTTATATACAGAAATGTTGCTGAAGAAAAGAGCTTTCGAGTGGTATATAACAAGTGTGGTTATGCCCCTCTAGTCACATTGTACCTACCCTATGAATAAAACTGAATTCAGTTAACGGGCCGATTTCATCACAAAACGGCCTCCCTTCCTTTAATATTTAGCTCAAAAGATAGAGAATTTAATTCTCTAGAAAACTGTAGATTTTGTTTTAAAATTATTTTTGAACTTCAGCAGAATATTCACGATATTAAAATATTTTAACTTTGTAAACGGCACAGACTGAATTTAACTTCTTCTGTGAAACGTTACTGATCTCGCAATTTAATGTTGAGATAATTATTTTAATGTCAAAATATGCAGAATTTTACGTTGTACAACCTGACATTCGTTGTGTTAAATGATTATTATTTTTTTGCGAGAAAGAAAATCCTAAGTTGACTGACTCAATTTCAAAATCCATATTATCGATATTTTGCTCTCACATTCAAAATTTAAAGTCATACATTTTATATCAAAAGATGCCACTTTACAAGATCACATACACCAGAAAATAAAGTTGTAAATTTAATTTTAGTAGACTATAAAACTTTCATGAGAAACTCTTGCCAAAGCCACCTTGACTTTGAAGAATTTTGTTTTGCCACATGAAGTATAGAACTTTGTACAGAATTTTGCGCTGAATTTAATAGTATATTGCGTTTTGATAAATAAATCTTTTGTAGTCAAATACGCTAAGAAGAACTCCAATTAGATAGATGATCAGTTTTCATAATTCATATTTTTATTCCTACAAAACAAAATCGGCAGTTCAAAGATAGAGAACTAAATTCTCTATCTTTTAAGCTAAATATTAAAATTTTAAACGCAAGTCAATATGGATAAAAATTGAATAGAAAAGTGCTTCAGGACTTCTGCCTCACCCTATATTTGAAACGATATTAAGGGTACCCCCCCCTTTTTAAATACAAGTCAATATGGATAAAAATTGAACAGAAAAGTGCTTCAGAACTTCTGATCCATCCTATATATATAATATACTGCTCGTTCCATTAAGATGACAAATGAAGGGAAAGATTGAATTTGAGTTAAAGATCGTTGGGAGTAACCGGATGGAGAACCAGTAATTATCTCTTAACTTTTCCTTACTAGACTCGTTCTTATTGATGTTACATATTGATAGGATCAAATGTTATTCTTTAAACTCAACAAAATAAAATTTAGCTATCGCATTATTAATAAAGAAAGGCTGATACGTTTTCTAATCGGTTAATCTATAAATGATTAGATCACAACTCTGGCTTAAAAACGACCGAAAAATCAGGCGATAAAGCAGGTAAAGTTGAAAAGTTCATCCTTTGCTCGAAATCTATAAATAAGTTGAACATAACAAAGTTGTCTATCATTTGTAAGATGATGAAAGAAGCTTTTTTTGCTCGTTTTAATAGCTTGCTCGAAAATCACATATTTACAAATAATGTTCATATTACATCAGCAAAGTACAGTGAATGATCATTAGATAAAAATTTTTATATAACTTTACCTGAAAATCCGACTAAAAGAAAATCGAACATCTAATTGCAAATTAGTATTATTGATAATTAGTAACTATTAACAATCCAGGTATCTACTATTGATAAATCTTGTGCTGATCCTTTAACAATACTAGGTAATGATCACTTTTCCTTTTCTGACATTTTTATTTTTTTGTTTCTATTTGTTTATCAGTTTCAATTATTAACTCTCAACCAATCGTTACTTTTCTCAGATGTGGTAGTCAATATAGATCATAATGGTTTAAACATTGTCGGTTGTCGAGGAGGTATTATTAACACAAAATACAATAGAAAAGGTCTTGAACGCTACGAAAAACAACTTTAAAATTAATCATTATAGTTATACTCAATTGTAGCTAATGAATCAACACTTTGTAATTATGGACTTTTTCATTTGTGGCTGTCTTTGTAGTTGTGAAACTAATAGATGCAAGTATAAAGAAAATGATATGTTTCATGTACTTCTCGTTGTCATTTGTCAAAAACCATGTAAAAATAAAACTTTATTTATTATCTAAATAATTAATCAGTTCATTATGTTTCATGAGACTTTTTTAATGAGAGATTTCTAGAACACTCTCCGGGAATATATAAATTCCTGAAAGAATGTGCATATCTCCTAGGGTATGCGTACGTTTCCTGATTACCTACATTCCCTGTAACATAAATAATATATTCGAAAAAGATGAACCATATAGTCCGGGATCGTTTGTTATCAATTCAGATTAGCTATTCTTTATGGAACAAACACATGGAATGACGATTCTTTTTGTTAATAGCTATTTATGCTATTCTATAGGGTACAAGTCATTATAAAAATGTTACTTTCACATGTTAACACGCATACTAATAACTCAAACGATGATTTTGAAATGTTCAAGAACAAAACTGATTAAGTTAATAATTCAACATGCCATAAGACGAAATACTGACTCGTCTCACTCTCATGTACCAATCTCACACTCTCAGACTATTTTAAGTAAAGTCTGTAGAATCCACACTTCAGAGTTCAATCTTGAAAATTTCAAAATAAAAGTTGATTGATTTAGACTAACATCTTTGATTAAGACAATTTTTAAGTTTTACTTAATATTTTTATACGTTCGAATATTATGTTCTAATAACTGCATGACTTGTTCAATTTAACCGATTAGTCATAGAATTTTAAAAGAAAAAGTTTTTGTTAAAAAACACTTCCTAAGTTTCTTTAAGTCTCAATATGTCTATGATAATTATCTGCGTATCTTGATCTGTCTCCATCTATCTTTTTAGACAATTCTATAACATTATCATTAATTATTACGTGTCTTAAAGCAAATTGAGCTATTTATTCTTCGATCACTGTTCTAATATCCTTCATAATTATAAATGTTCTAATTTTTGTTGGATTATTAGCGGCATTCCTTATTCTGTATATAGTCTAAAAAGTTGCTATTTTTAGTAATTTTTTTCTTCCTCTTGTACTCACTTGGCTTCTATTTTTCTCCTATTCATTTTGAATACATACATACAAAAAGAAAATTGCTAAAAAAAAGAATGAAAATAAAACAACAGAACAAAAACGATCTAGTGTATGCATTAAGTGACAAACTTTAAATGCACCTGTAATTGAACTAAGGACAAAATTATTTTTGTAAGAATAACAATATTTACGTATAAATCGGGTTTTTTGCTGGTGTCGGCAATATTCATCGAACAGGAAGCATCATTTATATTATCCATGAACAACTCTAAAAAAAACACTTTTACTTCTTCCACAATTTCTTTTCTTCTGTCATCATCATCATCATAGAGTTTTATTTTATGTAAAAAGAGTAGAACAAGATTTGTGTTTTTTTATTGAATCAGATGATAATCTGTCACGATGTTAATTTCATTCTTTTTTTTTTTTCTCTTTTTTTTCTCACTTAAAAAAATGTCAAACAACAAATAATAGAGTCTCGTAAACAAAACACTTCATATTCTTTTTTTTTTTTAATACAATCAACTAGGCACTTTTAGATAAATAGCAAATGACAATCTAAAAACGAAAAGAATTTGAATTAAAACCCTAAAACGTCTAAGTGTCAATATTGATTTCACAAAATAATAATAATAACTTCGTTAAGTGTACTACTCATCAACTATTTTAATAGTTTAAACCTGGTACGAGTCCGATTGTGTTCGATCATTTATCAGGTAAGTGAGAGAGTATTCTTGATAAAATCAACTCATATAGACGCCAAGTTTGTAATATTATGGGATAATGATGTGTGATAGTTTTTGAATAAAAAAAAAATTAATTGTTATTTCCATTTATCGTTAACTCGAAGATTACTATAGATTTTCTTTCAAATGAAATACACCGCCCATCTTGTAATATTTTAACATGATTAAAAATTTCTTTCACCATTCGTAATTTCATCCTGACTATTTGTGTCTATCTATAAACATTTGCAGGATTTGTGAAATGCATTACCATTTTTATTTTACTATTCTGACACGTATAATGAGAGATGGTAAAATAATCTACGCATCTATTACAGGCTATAATCATTTCTATAACTAATAACTAATTTGTTAATGATGATAGATTAGCAATAACTGTCAAAATTTGTACTGTTTTTAAAGAACTACTATTTGGCAAAATATGTTCCACTATGTTTAAGAATACACTCAATTACAGTGGCAGCTTTAAAGTAAACATGAGTACTGTAATTTTTGATTTGTGTTTTGTGTATTATAATGTCACTTTCATTACATTGAATGATTTCCGTACGATACGTCTTTGGTATAATGGAAGATAAATACTCCACTAGGAGATTATCCTATCATTTTTGCCTTAGGGTAAGGGTGACAAGTGTCACTTTCATTAGTATAATATCTTCTTCACAGATGACCTGCTTCTGACATGGTTACTTATATCGTTACTGTTCGTTAACTATAGGTCTGATTCAAGTGCTAGTCTCCTAATACAGAGTTCTTTTTTGTTCAATTGCTTGAATTTCCCATAAACTGATTAATCTAATGAGTTCTATCTTTAGATAATATAAAACACTCCTAATCAAACTCTTATTTAATAATGCTCAGTGAAACTGAAGTATCCTTTTTTGTGACAGGATATATAATGCATCAATAAAGGACAAACTACTATGTAATTAGTTTTCTATTTTTCTTTCTAGAGGAAATGCATGTTTATTTTTCCAGATAATTATTTGACAGATAATAAAACCTGTTTGAGACTATATAATCGTTGAATGACATGAAATCTGTTGACGAAAATCGACGTTAAACAAAAATAAGAAATATAGAATTTGTATCTATGGGTAAACGAGACGAATGACGAAAGTTATGCTTTGCATCTAAAATGTTTTAATTCTCTGTTCGACAGGTAATCTAGTTCTTTTTTTCACTTATCAAAAAATATATGATTGACTCCTCAAAGTTTATTCCCAATTATTATTTTATTTAATATAGATAAAGACTGCGCGAATTTATGTATAGATCTATAAAATCAGTGTTCTCTTTCTCAATATACCATATTTCTTTCAGGTAGTCAATGGACCAAATATGTGCCACTTTTAAATGATAGACGAATGCTGTATTTAATTGTTCGTTTACTAGTATTATTTATTTGGCATTTCGATCTTATCAAATGTTTATCTAAATCACCATACATAAATACAACATCCGGAGAATTTTTCGGTCAACAAATAATCGTCAGAAATGTTTTTGTACACCGGTTTTATGGCATACCCTATGCTGAGCAACCACAACGTTTTGAGCTACCCGTCATGCGTTCGTATAATTCAACTTCAACATACGCTACGCAGATAACGTCCGGATGTTTACAAGCTCCCGGTGGTCTCAATTATGGACCGTTTGATTTATCGGATCTGTACGGCGAAGATTGTTTAACATTAAATATATTCATTCCGCACGACGAACGAGCAATAAAAAAGAAGAAGGCAATTATGGTGTTTTGTCATGGTGGTTCGAATCAAGTTGGAAGTGCATCGTTGTTTGATGGTAGTGTAATAGCAGCATTAGGTGACGTTATTGTTATCAGCATTAATTATCGTCTAAATATATTCGGCTTTTTATCGCCGGACAAACATATAATGAAAGGAAATTATGGATTGCAAGATCAATTATTGGCACTCAAATGGATATCGATAAACGCTGAGCTGTTTAACGGTGATAATCAACTAATAACATATGTAGGACATTCAGCAGGTGCCGCAAATGTTGCCTTAATGGCGATGTCGAAAAAATCAAAAGGTTTGATACGTCGTGTTATCTCACAAAGTGGATGTCCATTAAATTTGTGGTAAATGCTCAAAAATAAACATCTGAAGTTGTATCATCCATTACTGATGTATAATCTATAAGTAATCTCTTATTTTTAAGGGCAATTGATCATAATCCGTCTATAAGATTTAATAATGCTGCAAAACGTAATGGTTTCAAAATAAAAAATGATGTTGCTAGTAAACGTGCCATAGTTCAAGGTTTAAAAAATCTGTCATCGAATGAGTTTCGATACATGTATCATTCAGGACTGGAAATATCGCCTGAGTATCCATTTCCAATAATCGATGATGATATATTAGAATCGAATTTAGAGCAGATGATACACGATGAACCATTTCGAAGTGTAGACATGCTAATTGGTGTTACAGGTAAGTTCTATTGAGTTAGAAAAGAAATTTGATTGAATATACCTGTGTCTATTTTTAGCTGATGAAGCGTTGTACTTCGCAGAAGAACACATATTTCATCATTATTTACCAAGACAATATCGAAGTACTCCTACTCCTACGTCTTATAGTACCATCACCACTTCAACATCCGTAACTGCAATGAAAGGTCAAATGGACAACGAAGTACAACCAAGAGGATTTATGTATTTTACAAAAAATAAATATATCAGAAAGTATCTACAAACAAATTATCCTCATCATTTGTGTTTTTATGAAGAAATAGAACGACGTTATATGCCGAAAACTAAATCAAACCTAAGTGAAATATCACATTTATACACCAGTTTAGTCAGGTATAAATAATTAACTTTGAAGTTTAAAAACAAAAGTAAATATCTATAAACTTTACACGAATCTGTTTTAGTGATTTAATGTTTTATTATGATTTAATACGTTTTTTGCATGAACGACTGAAATCCAAGACACAAGCAAAGACCTATGCATATTATTACACCTATCCTCCTATATTTGATTTAGAAAATGTTTTGAGGTTTGTATTTTTAAAAGTATATAGAGTCGTGATCACGGAAAACTCATGTATACATTTTAGAGGTCCAGATTTAGTTGGACATTTTGCTGAATTAGATCTAACATGGGGAGTACCATTCTACGGTAAATATAATATAACAAATCCTGCTTACAATATGAATTTATCCTATACAAAAGAACAATTTGATTTGAGTGAACAAATGATACTTTACTGGACAAATTTTGTGAAAACCGGTAAATTTTGTTTAGCTTTGTGGCTGAATGAATGAATATTCAATAGTATTTTATTTCGCTATGTTTAGGAGATCCGAATAACCCAAATGATATTCAAGTTCATTGGCCACCATATGAACAAACAAAAAAATCATTTATTAATCTTCATGCTTCAAATATTAGAACAGAAAATCATTATTTAGAAGAACGTTTTCTGTTCTGGGATACGATACTAAATCATCGAACATGTTCTCATTTTCAATGGTATCACACAACATTGCTCGTTGGAATATTGATCTTGACTTTGTTTTTAATTTTCACATACATATTCTATAATACAAGATGTTCAAGACGAAATATCAAACCGACAGATGAAAATAATGTTCTATCTACTTATCGGTTTCTGCCAATAATGTGATCACAAACGTAGACCATTTCATCGATTATTTTATACTGATGCTGGTGCTAAAATGAAATAAATTACAGAAGAATGCTGGTTCAGTCACTTATTGACAGTTTCTAACGACTATTCACTTGTATTACGTTTATATTATCATGGTGAAAATATGTGTTACCACAAAACATGGTGGTACCTTATCCATTGATTATCAGTTGAAACATTTCTCATACACCCGTTTTTTTTTTAAATGAGTGATTATTCTTTTTTTAGTGAACACCCGCTGGCGGGATTACTATTATTTTTCTCATGTATTTTAAACCTTTTTTCTTCGTTATAAAAGAAGAAAAGTTCTGTGAACATATCTGAACAGTAGTACATGCTGTAACGGAGTATTCACTTGAGCAAAAAAAGAAGCTATTGAAGCCTAATAGAGTTTATTTTGACAGTTTATCTTTTGCTGTATTTTCTGTTTTCTGTATTCTAATTATATAAATTGTATGCGATACAATAAGAAACTATTGTCTGGGATTTGATTATCGCATATGAATACTAGTACGTATGGGACAGATGGAACTGGTGTTATCATTCTCTAAAATTTATTTATAAACGCATACAATGTAAATCGATGAATTCAAGAGTGCAATACACAGCACAAACATTTGATGTGCGTTATGCGTCATCAGAGGTGTAACAAACAGAGGTGGGCGATGGACGAGGATCCTCGAGAGATCCCGCGATTCTTCACAGAGCGGACCTCGCGAGGAAAATTTTTGAAAGCTTGACGAGGCGAACCCTGCAACGGATATTTTTTTTGTGAGCGAAAGATATTATGTTTATTTTTATCTATTTTTATAATAAAGTTGATGGTTCTACTTGTGAACCAAGATAAAACAATGAATACCTAACTTATGCGCTCTAAAAAAGAGGACTTCTTCAGAAAACTGAAACTGTGTTTTTCATTTGTCTCAAATAGGGATCTGATATAAGTTTTCTGAAAATTTGTAAAACTGATATTTTCATTTTCCGGAAGAACAGAAATTGAGTTTTTCATTTTTTCAGATCCCTATTTGGGACATTTGTTTTCTAGAAAACATTAGGTCGAAAAACACATTTCTGTTATTCGCCTTTTTCAAAAGTCTGGATCTTAATTCCTCTTTTCATCAGCCAAGTGTTTTTAATCAATGCGATATCTGAGATCATATTTATAATTATTTTTTATACACTATAAATGTTATCAACTAGAAACCTGCACAGGTAGACAAAACTCTGTAACCCATATCCTAACGCGGCCGCCAGTTGGAACCTGATTCGATCCGGGTTGAATCAGGTCTCTAACTCTATTGTCAAGGACAAATATATGCTCGAAGTGTGCACATTGTGGTACATAAATAGAAATTTACTACATTTTTAAGAATAAGTTTAAGCTTCTGTAAGAAAAGATCATGTTCGTTGTATGTATTAGAAATCACAAAATAAAAGCGGCGATCGAAATATCTGATTTTCTTTTCCTTTTTCAACTTCGAGATCTTCAGAGAACTCAATAGAAATATTGTGTTTTCCAAATCTTGAAAAACAAACTTTCTGAAAAACTAAAATGAGCCGAAAAACTGAAATGAGTGAAAAATTCATTTTTTATTGAAAAATAGAAATTAGGTTCTGCATATTTCAAAGAACTTAAATGAGATCTTCAACTTGTTCTCTGAAAACACGAAGAACATGGTTTTTTCAGAGTGTGTTAACAGAGATTTTTTGGACTCAGGAAAATCAACGAGGAAGTGCCAGAAGAAAACTTTATTAAGAGTTGTCAGTGGACGGAGCAGAAAGCTTACACGGCGATCCCCGCGAAGTACAGAACTTGGCGAGGTACGGGGCGATGACGAGGCAGAAAATTTGCGAGACGATCCCTGTGAGGGACCCAAAGATAGTCCATCGCCCACCTTTGGTAACAAGTACTCCGAATGAGTTGAATGGAGCTCACTTATAACACACTGTTGCCCTCTGAAAATTCTGAAGATAGTAGTTAACTTCTCATAGGCGTGTGTTCAATTCGCTGATAATCACAAAGACATTTTCATGTAGAGAAAGAGATCTGTTTTACTTGATTAATATGCTTATTTGAAGAGAGAAGTGAATTCTTTTTTAAGTATTTGTAAAATACGTCTTAGTCTGACGAGGTAAAGGAGAATTTGTTGCTATATGAGACTCATTTTGATTGCCAAACAAAGAAGCAAAGAGAAAAAGAATGAAATGAAAGAGTCTAATTTCTTTTCTGTTCTGTTCATAAAATTTTGAACCATGTGTGTCGCCCATGTTTTTGCTATGAAATAGAAAAGAAAAAACAAACGTAAAATTTCTTTTTGTTCCGTTTTGCGTTCATGTGACACATTTCGCTCAGAACAACATAAAGGTAGAAAGAAAAAATAAACTTATGTGTATATATCTCATTCTTTATTTTGTGATTCATTCAAACAGTTGTAAATTTTTTTTTTCTTCCTTTTTTGATTTTCTTAAATGTCGACGAGCCATAGTATGCTGTAGGTCGTCGACATCGATCAATGTGTTTTTGTACACGCCGTTAAAAAGAGTGTTGATGAACAAAAAGATATTTTGTAGTTCAAGTAATTAATATTATTCAAGTCTAAACATGGTAGGATTTTAGTATTATAAATTATTTTACCTTGGTTGAACAAGAAGACAGCTACCCTTGATATAAATCTTAAGCTTACTAATAACGATCTATTAACAAATTAAAATACAATGTGTGCACTCATTGAAATTTTGAAAACAAATTATAATAAAAATTTTGAGTATCTTTTTTGGTCTTCTCACTATATTTGTTTCTCTGACTACAAGTTAAAAGTACGGGCGAACAGTTCAAAGTGTATTATTATCATTGTTCACAATAGATACGCTTCTTACATGTATAATATGAAAATTTCCTAAATAATACATCTTTTATTTAGAACGATATCGATCGAGGTAATCGAACAGATTCAACTCGAATCATGTCTTATCGAACAGCAGTAAATAAAAATCATATTACTCCACTACATAAACGTAAACAAAAACGTATTGGTAATGACATTGATTTATCAATGGTCGATGCTGATCTTATCTATGTGAGTAGTGAAGTCCTGGTTAGATCTTACAATGTTAGTACAAAGACAAATGTTGCATTTTTTTCTGTTTAGGATGAACATCAGATAACCATAGAAGAGTTAATTGTTCGATTTGATACTGATCTGAAAACGGTAATAGTCAAAGAAAATTTTTTGATTCTATTTGAACTATTTTACTTTATTACTTTAGGGTTTAACTCATATTCAAGCAAAACAACGTCTGAAAGATGAAGGTCGAAATTATATTGAACCACCACACGTTAGTGTTTCTACGTCTTGTCAACGTTTTTGGCTACAACCCTATGTCCTGTTTATATCCATTCTCAGTTTACTTGCCATACTCTGTTTTGTAGCATTTGCCATTCAGTTAAATACAAGACAGGATACAACATTTGAAAATGTATGTTAAAAACTTCTTTTTTTTCTACTTTAACAGGAACTGTTCTTTTTGGTTTTATTTCATTGTAGCTTTACATGTTAGTCGTACTAGTTATATTTATACTATTGCCAAGTATCTTTACATTTGCAGTTGGTCATATTAGTGCAAATAAATTACAACATCTTAGATATCAAATTAAACAGGTATGTTAGTAGTACAATGTGATAAAATGATTAACCAATAAAATTCATTCCGTGCTTAACTACTATAACATAGACACTATATTGGTTCTCTAGTTAGACACTTTTACTTTATTTTGAAAAGTTCTGTGTTTCGAAAAATAGTTTTCTCGATATATGCATGGTCATTTCTACTTGATAAATGAAAATGGAAGTTTGATATTAAACAATAATTGTACTGAACTTTAAAAAGTAAATTTAATTTTTTTTTTTGTTGAATATATCTATAACAGGCGTTGTTTAAATGGCTGTGTTGTTTAAAGCGTTTAAATTTTAACGCGGCTTATACATTTTGTTGTTGATGATAGATCTTCATCATTATAAGTCGGTGTCAAACAGATTATAGAACCTCTCTTATGTAATTATTTTCATTGTTGTTTGGGTTAATTATTTAGAGAAGAAAAAAGAAGAAAATCATACCACGCATA
The DNA here is from genome assembly GCA_905250885.1 of Didymodactylos carnosus. Taxonomy (NCBI): domain Eukaryota; kingdom Metazoa; phylum Rotifera; class Eurotatoria; order Philodinida; family Philodinidae; genus Didymodactylos; species Didymodactylos carnosus. Next base: position 12,615 of record CAJNOQ010000004.1, read on the forward strand.
AAAACTTTAATTGATACATAAGGTTTTAGTTTTTTGTCCTTCTCATTGCTTTAAAAAAAAATTAGTTTTGGATGATAATTATCCTTCACGAATAGATGTCATTTAACACAGAAAGAGGCGGAAGCGTATGCATACACGTCAGACAAATGACCTTTATTAGTTCTTTTATTGTATTTTGTATACTTCTTATTCTTCAATTTCAAAATTCTAAAAAAACTTAAAAGTTTAACTCATGCATGGCCGAAGATAAACTAACATATTTTTTCTTAATCTAATAAGTTGATGATATCCAAAAACGGATGCACATTATAACAAAAAAATGTTTAATAAAATATTTCTTCTAATAACAATAATTTTTTTAATAACAATAACAACAACAAAATGTGGACAACAGTCAAAATGTGAACCAAGTGATCAATGGGAATGGACACAATGGTTTAATATTCATCATCCAACTCAAAAGGGTGAATATGAAATGTATACGGCCATACGTAGTCGTTATCCACAATTAGTATGCGCAAATCCAAAGGCAATATCGGCGATAAATCAAATGGGAGTGGATATGAATAATACACTCGATGTTATTGTTATTCGAAATTACGATATATTTTGTTTAAACAATTACGATACCAAATATCAACGAAAATTATGTGATGATTACAGTGTCAGATATTGTTGTCCACAAAAGTCAATAGTAGAAAAAAGTTCATATTTTTTAGATATTTTACCACATCAAACAAATTCTGTTCGTCCATTACCATCATATAACAATAAACAGCCTATATGTGGAAAAGTACCGATTATACCTCAAGCATCGAACAATTTCTTAATGACATTATACAATTCAATTATGTCTAAAATTATAAATGGTGTAGAATCAAAACCCAATACTTGGCCTTGGTTAGTCTCAATCGGTATTCGTTATCGAACAAATAATGGTTTATGGCAAAATCGAACGCATATTTGTGGTGGAACACTCATTGAACAATCACATGTACTAACGGCTGCACATTGTTTAGAACAAAAACTAGATGATCGATTTGTCCCATTTACAACAGCAAATCCAACATTGGAAAGTTTTTTTGTTATTCGAATTGGTATTCATGATATTCGTTTAACACGTTCAGATGAAATGTATACTGCAAAAAAAGTATGGATACACGAAAATTTTGTATCAAGTACATTTGAAAATGATATTGGGATTATAAGATTAAATCAGCCAGTGCCACTTAATCATCATACAAGTCCGATTTGTTTACCAACAAGTACAACATCAAGAAATTTAGAAGCGGGAAGTTCAGTTAGTATTGCTGGTTGGGGAACTATTTCTGAATCATCACGTGTACATTCAAATGTATTACGACAAGCAGACGTAAATTTATTAGCTCCACGATTATGTCGAGTATATACAGATGTTAATTTTGATGAACAAAAACAATTGTGCGCAGCAGCTTTAGATTGGTCAAAAGATACTTGGTAATAATAATTCTATTTTTTGCATTTTTAATGAGAAAAAATTAAATTTAACATTTTCTTTTTCTAGCGCTGGCGATTCTGGAGGTCCTTTAATGTTTCAAGAAAATGGTACATGGAATATTGGTGGTATTACAAGCTATGGTTTCGGTTGTGCAAAAAGAAATTTTCCTGGTGTTTATCTACGTACAATACCATATCTAAATTGGATTAAACAAAAAATGCTTAACGCATTTTAATAGAATATCAGTGTCTAGTTCTTTTTTACATATGCTTTTTTACATTTGTCAACTTTTGTGTTAAATGATAAATAAATAATTTTTGTTAATTAAGATATGATTTTATAGAAAAGATTTTAGTCTTAAAATTCATTATAATAACGAAGTTTAAGATTTTTTTCTATTTTTATTCTAGCAAGTTGATGTGAAACGTGAAGGAGCATTAGAAAGAATTCATTCTGAAAATCTTGTACGTGGTGATATTATCCATGTCAGAGGCGGTGATCGTGTAGCGGCTGATATTCGAATTGTACATTCATCTGGTCTGTTGGTAAGTATATAATCAAAAATAGTTTAGAAAATTAAACATATCCGTTAATCAGCATTATTACATCTTTGTAACACAATCCTCTATGAATATCGTAAAAAATAATTATCGTTTTTAGGTTGATAATTCCATCATAACGAAAGATGCTGATCCTGCTTCAAAATCAGCTGATTTCACAAGTGAAAATCCATTAGAAACAAATGTAAGAGAGTGATGAATTGCTCTTGTTACTTAAAGAAAACGTATAAATGCAATTGTCTGATTATTTTAGAATTTAATTTTATGTGGTACAAGTGTTATCTATGGAACAGCCATTGGTATTGTTGTTAAAACTGCTGAACATACACTTTTGGGCAAAATGTCCAATATTACTGAAAGTATGTTGAATTCAACTAATTGTTAAAAGTATTTCAATAAATATATGCGTTTTATTAAATAATACTTTTTATTTAGGTCTTGATCCTAAGCGAACGATTTATGCTCGAACAATTCGAGCTATTTTTCTTGCATTAACCGTACTAGGATTAGCATTAGGCTTGATATTTTTTATTGTTCTCTATGCAACCGGTTATTATTGGTTGTATGCTGTTCAAATTATGATATCTGTTTATCTTGCATGCATACCAGAAATATTGCCAGCCATTGCTCAGGTAAGATACAACATTCATTTTGTATTATTCATCAGTATTATTGTTGTTTGTTTTAGTTGTGTTTAACACGAACAGCTCAACATATGGCCACAAGAAATTGTTTGGTGAAGGTTATAGATGCGTTGTACGATCTGGCATGTACAACAATATTATTTATTGATAAATCAGTGTTAACTACAAATAAAATGGCAACGAGTCAAATTTGGATACCATCGAATCAAGAGCGAATTATTTCAGCAGCACCTACAGATGATTCAACTGGTACGTTAATTTTTCATAAAATAATCTGTTTTATCTCACTATTTGAATGTTTCAGTTATTGAGGAATTTCGTTCAATGCCAGGTTGGCAAAATATTATGCGTGCAGCAGTATTGTGTTGTAGAGCGGAATATTTTACTGATCAACATAATACGAGTCGACAAGTATCTTTTGGCGAATGGTAAATTCATTTCTACGATTATAAATAGAAAATTAATTATATAAATTTGTCTCTAGGGACGGTGATGCAAGAGAAATAGCCCTATTAAAGTATGCTGAATATGCTGAACTTGATATTCTAGAAATTAAACGATTGTATCCAAGACAGAGAATATCACATTTTACACCAGAAACAAAACGAATTGTAAGTATAAATTTGTAAAATGCTCCTTTTGACTAAATAACATTAGTTTAAAATTTTTCTAAGGAATCATATCATTTTATCAATGAAACCAATCTGATGGTAAACCTTGATTGTATGATGGGTGCACCTGAACGTGTGTTTGGCCGTTGTGCGACAGTTTATGTCAATGATGATGAAATCCCGAAAGATGCAAATATGGAACGATTATTTAATGAAGCCTGTATACAAATGGGTTCACTTGGAGACACTGTTCTCGGTAATTAAATGCTGAACTTTCGAAATACTCTCTGAGTAGCCTAGACTCAATTTTCAGTAATTATTTTCATTTAGGTTTTGCTGATAGACAATATAATCGAGGCGATGAAAATCAAGAAACATGGCGTTTTCTTGGTTTAATATCATTGAGCGATCCAATACAAGAAAACGTTATAACAGCTATTGAAAAATGTCGTTTAGCCGGAGTTAAAGTATGTGTTCATCGTTCTTTCTTTGTTTTTCTTTAATTAATGATAAAATCTATTTTTTATCTACAGGTAATATTGATTACTGGTGATCATCCAGTTACAGCATGTGCACTAGCTAAACGATTAAAAATATTCTCACCAAATTCTGAAACTGTGGAAGATATAGCCATGCGACGCGGTGTTCCTCTCGAGCGTGTGGCAGCTCGGTAAGTACACGACATTTCCAAATTAAAAACTTATCATCCATTATTTATTTATCTTGATATAGAGAAGCGGATGCTATAATTATTCATGGTCGTGATATTCAAGCTATATCACAACTAGAATTAGCTGATACAATAATAAATGCACCAGAAGTGGCGTTTGCTCGTACAACATTGCGTCAAAAACAAAAAATAGTTGAATGTAAATTTTCTTTAGCTATAGAATAATTAACGAGTCACAATAGTTCTATCTATCTTTGTCTCATACAGGTGCTCAACTTGGCAGCGCTGTTGTAACATGTTTTTGTCAATCAGCCGATGATCGTGGTGCAATTAGAAAAGCCGATGTTAGTGTAGCTATGTTGAAAGGCAGCAGTGAATCAAGTCGACAAGAAGCTGATCTCGTTTTATTAGATAATGATCTGAATACGTTAGTGGCTGCTATTGAAGAAGGTATGAACGTTTATTTGATAGAGTAATACACCATTAGTCACAGTAATTTTTTTGTGTTTGAAGGACGATATTTGTGGGAAAACATCAAAAAATGTCTTGCCTATTGTATGGTTATCAATATACCCGAATTAGTTCCCTTTTTAATGTTTCTTATTTTACAAATACCTTTGACACTTGGTCCAATAACATTATTAATTATTGATCTAATAACAGAACTTTTACCAACAATAAGTTTGGCATATGAAAAACCAGAATCTGATATAATGACAAGAGGACCAATAGATAAATTTCGAGATTTATTGATCAATCGACGGTAAACTCTGTTCACTATACTTGATTAAACAATGTTTAATGATTTTTCTAAATTTTAGTCTATTATCGTTGGTTTGGGGACAAATTGGAATGTTACAAGTATCAGCTGGATTTTTCACCTATCTTGTTGTTATGGCCGAAAATGGTTTTTGGCCATCAAGATTACTTGGTAAAGATTTACAGAAATAATATTAATTTTCTTTATTAATGCATACGTGTGTATTCTATTTCAAGGCATTCGTAAAGCATGGGATGCAGCAGCCATAAATGATTTAGAAGATTCTTATGGACAAGAATGGGTATATTTAATAAATATATAAAAAAATAAGAGTATTTTTTTTATAGTTTAATTCTAATTTTTAGACTTATCGTCAACGTAAATTATTGGAATACGTCGGTTATGCATCATTTCTTGCCGCAATTATTATAGTTCAAATAGCTAATTTATTAGTATGTAAAACTAGACGATTATCATTATTTCAACAAGGAATTCGATCGTAAGTCTATTCTCATAAACATATTAGAAATTATAATTTTACATTACATTTTAGGAATGTATTTGTTATTTTTTGTATTATTTTTATGCCAACAGTTGCTGTTGCACTAATTTATATTCCGGGTCTTAATCGTGCACTTTTCTTGGAACGATTACAGTATGTATATTGATCAATTAATATCAATAAAAGAATTTCTTGTCTATCTCATCCTTTTAGACCTCTATGGTGGCTACCACCTATTCCATTTGCCATCATGATATTTATTTATGATGAAATACGTAAATTAATGATTCGAAAACATCCCGAAGGTTGGGTAGCACAGGAAACATATCATTGAATGTTTATTGGAAGATTTAAAATTCAGATAAATTTTTTTTTTAATCTCAAATTTTACTCTCCATGCTCAATGGTCCATCTAGCTCATTCTTTATAATGTTGTAAATTTGTTCAATTTTGATTCTATTTTGTATTCTATTTCTTTATTATAGTTTAATTTTTTTCTATGTATATCTATATTATGCTAGGAATATTATCTATTTGTTTTGTTATCTAAAAATAGTTCAGATATTTCTTCTTTTTTTTTTACACGAAATTTTTTTGTAAATATTTTTTATATACTCGTTTTTTTGCACGTTTTTATTTTGTTACTTTATTGTAATAAATACTTTTGATTCACACAAAAAGCCAATGGTAAAATTAATTGCTTTGATGGTGTGCAATTGATCAGTGCGAACAAAAATAAGTAAGAAAGTGACTGCATCGAAATAATTAAAAATTAAATTAGTTTGAAGATTGGTGAAAAAAAATGTATATTACTTCATCCATTTCTGTTGCTTTGAAAAATTGTTTTGGAAACAGATTTAGAGACATTAATTAAGAGTTTTAAATATGTTTCCTTTTTTGAATTTTATCTACTGTTACCGAGATTCTACATTGTAGATGGCGTTGTTTTTTACAAATATCTTAGTTTAACAGTAGAAAGTATTCAAAACGGAAACAGATTTGCAACTCTTAATCAATGTTTCTAAATCTGTTTTTAAATCAATGTTCCAACACAACAGAAATGCACGAAATAGAAATATTTTTAGATTGAATAAATAAGTGCAAAACAAGGAAAAAATTACTCAAGCACTATCTCATCCTTTCCTACAAATGTTTATTAGAGCAGGTGCTAAAGCTGTCACGTTCACTGTCAAGATATCGTGGAAAAAGCGGAAAAATCTCCTCCTTGTTCACCAAATAATTGAATACTTCATGTAAAATGTTTATTAGTAATTTAGTAAAGGGAACCAAAGTTTAATCAGTATATAACAAATAAAAAATATATTGAATTTTTCTGCCTTAAAAATTTTTTTTCGAATGAACTAAGATTATTATATATGTCTAAAAATAAGGTCTTATTTTCATCGAAAACTATTTTTATCATATAGGTCTCTCTCTCTCTCTCTCTCTCTCTCTCTCTCCCTGATAATATTTGTTTGTTTTTCTAGATGATAATGTGCATATAAACATTTTTTACTTTTAAAACAAAATATTGTGTTGATTAATATGTGTATTGGTATTAATAATATTTTCCATTCTTCTTTAAGAAGATTAATCCAAAGACATATAGTTCATCATTTTTTATCACGGAGACTGAAAGAAAAAAAAACCCTAAAGAAAGAAAAAGAATATTCTCGCCATATATATTCTATTCTATAAGATAGAAGTGACAAACACTGATTTAGAGCATATCTACTGTATAGCACATAGACCACTCTATAAAAAAAAAAGAGAGCTTAATTTAACAAAGACCTGGATATGATTTCAAAGTATAAATACCTCGATTGAGAACGGAACTGAATCTCTTCTTTCTCTCTGTAATTTTTTATATATATTTGAAGAGATATATATTTGCTATGAGATAGAGTTTGTTTTTCTGCCAGATATATCTTACGTAAAAAAAAAATATATATATATAAAAAATACGCATGAAAATTTCATAAAAATAGAAACTTATTAGGATGTGTATACTTTTAATGTTGTCTGGTCTTTTCCTAGGTGCTTTTGTAGTGAGTTGTTTCATTCTGTTTCTTCTTCTTCTCGTTTATTGATGAGAGTCTGACACATCAAAACAGAAAAATCTATCTATGTGTCATCATCATCATTGTACTATTGAAGGACGAATTATTTTCTGTGAAACATTCATACAACTAGATAATAATTAAAAATTAGCAAACGTTTAACTACCTTTATTAATTAGGATTCATCCATAATGATAGAAAGAAGCTAAAAGATTAAATCTAAGTTTAATCCAGGGATCTTATTTCTACTTCATTATGCAAGGTTACTCAAGCCTCAAAGAAAAAGAATTGTCAAATAACAGTTAAATTTGTTTATTTGCTCAAAATTTATCGATTTATCATAGACATACTTGAAGGACTTGCCGTGATACGTAAACAATGAACTAATAATTCTTCTTTGTTCTTTTTTGGTGTTGCTCAACAACAGAATAAGACATTCATTTCCTTTTAACCCTATTTTCGAAGTGCAAGTGACATATAGGAAAATAAAAAATTTCTACACTCTCGTTCTATTATATTTTCATGTTCAAGGTTTTATGATCCATGACATTGTATACGTTGTGTTGTGTACTTCGAGGTCTCTCTCTTTACACAAGAGGCTGCTAATCTATCGTAGTCGCAGTAGTAGTTAAAAACAGAACAAAAAAGAGAAAATATAGCCATACGTTCGTTTTGTCGTCTTCCTCGCTCTTTACTGCTCGCGACCTCGATTTCCAGGTTTGAATAATAACAAGAATGTTATTTTTTTTCTTCTGCATTGTCTACAGAATGATCGAGGGTTGTGTTTGTGTGTATTTCTCAAAAATTGTATTAATTCTAATACACACATTTCTTCAATTTAATTTTTTCTTCTTCTCTTCAAGGTCGTTAATAAGTGGTTTTCTCGTAGAAGAAGAAAAAAGACAACAAATAATTTACTACTATGTGCAGTCTTAGATCAATTAAGTCTGGTTAGAACATGGTATAGACAAATACAAAGATAGATCCCATATATTTCAAGGTTATACAACTGCCAAATCCGTTCGTCATTTTGTTTTTCCTTTTTTTTTGTTCTTTAACACTTTATGAATAGTGAATAAAAAAATCTAAGTCAGCAAAAAAAAGGAAGACATTACATGGTTAATAAACTTTCTCAAGATTAGACAAAAAATAGTAACGTAAAATTATACGCAAAGTACATTTTCTCCAGACGTATCTATAAATAGTCTTCCAGCTAAAAGTAATAAACAATATAGCTTAAAAGATCATGGAATTATTGAGAAATATGAAAGTTCTTTAGTTATCGTTTTGTAGATTAAAGTAATAAGGAAATGCCCTTTTTCATATGGGCAATCCCAAGGTGTCGCGCAGGGTCTATTATTTCGACTAAAAGAAATATCTGAATTTTATTCACTCCTATTCCTAGACCGTTTAAAATTAAGACAAGAAATGTCATCTGCTAAGTTTCGATAAGCTTTTCGTCCACCTTTTATCAATAAAGTACTCATAATAAACTATGATAAAACAGATGCACAGTTTTTATTCTATGCAGTTGTTGTTCTTTTTATGCACCTGGAGAAAAAAGATCTCTGCAGCAGGTGTTTGAGATAACAAAAGAAAAAACTATGATAGAAAATATAAGAATGCCAGTGTTTGTCTATACAATGAATAATAACAGTAGTTTCTTAAATTCTAACATGAATTGATCATAACATTATTTTTATATCGTCGCGATGATGACATCGAAAGTAAGATATCATATTGCACTGAATATAGACAATTATAATGATGATAGAGATGTGTCATCATCGTACAGTTTTTTCTTAAACACACAAAAAGAAATAAAAAAGATTGTCTATGTACGCGCGGTTGATTTTTAGACGAAAAAGAAATATTGTTATAGAATAAGGAAGAAACACAAGAAGAAAAACAAGTGATAAAATCCTTCAAGAATCTAGGCACTATATTATCCAGGGAAATATTGTGTGTTGTCTAGAATGAGCAGTATATTTTACAAGTTAGAGAATAAGAGAGAAAAAGAACAGAAAAAGAGAAAATCGAGACAAAGAGAAGCTAAAAAAAAGAAATAAAACACCGTGGTACTCTAAAACACAGAACAAAATCATCACAAAGGATTTTTCGTCTTTTTTCTTTTTCCACAAAAGCATTTAACTTAAAAATAAAGAAGAAGAAGAAAAACGAAAAAAAAATATGTTCTAATCTCTCGTTTTTAACATGTTTTGATTGTATAACTCGTTCTAATGATGATACAGGTTTTAGAATAATAAATTTTTGTTATCATTTCCTATTGACGCCAAGTGTTCTTACCTCATTATTCAACGTGCAATGTTGTATAGACATCTTTAAAAAAACAATGCCAATTTTAATGTTCATTTAAAATTAAATTAGCCAATCACAATTTTTCATAACGAGATATCATTCTAAGGTATGTACATACTGGATTTTTAATCAATAACGTCAACAAAAAAATTTTTAATCAAGTTTATATGAGTAATAATAGTTGAGAATTTACGATGATGTAACTGCGTCTGTTAGTTGCTTAAAACTGATTCTTGGAAAATCCTACTGTCATTAAGTGTATGGGGAAAAAGTAACATTTGTTTAGGACTTTGCTTTAGAATCAACGAAAAACTAAGAGCATTTGAATATGTCTTTTCCAAAAACGTTAAGTTTTCATTATGTTTTCATCTATATAACTTTCAACGTCTGAAAAAGATATTCTTTGTTTTCTAACGGTTAGCTTTCGTGTCATGTTATTGATGTTTAATTCGACAATTTTTCGTATTGTTGAAAATCTCATATCATCTTGTGGAAAGAGACGTGGAAGGGCATCGCGAAATCTTGTGTGCACTCAGTATTGCAAAAACTGATGCTAAAAAATATCTTATTTTCTAAAAATCGGTTCTACACTACTACTTATTAGAGCTAAGATTAAGCTACGTATAAACTGTCATTACTTTTGACAGGAGGCTTTCGATATTAATTATGTATTAACAAAACTCATGATAGATAGAAATTATCTATAATTTCTGAAGAAGAATGAAAAGTGGCCACAAGATCTTGTAGTCTAAAAAGATTTCTCTCAACACGTATTTTTTTGCGAAAAGAGTGTATTTACAATATCTTCGATGCGTCTTTGAAAGAGATATTTCAATGCTAAGCTGCCAAAAGCGTCTTCAAAATAGTTGTATTAGCACAGCCGAGATTCGACTATTCTATCTTTTTTGAAAATCCAATTTTTAGAGTGTAGTACAAGAAATTGTAACAAGAAATTGAAAGTGAGGAGAAAAGGCAACTATTACTTATTGCCGCTCTCAATATCTTTCGACCTCTATGTCATCTTCTTGTAATCTAGATGTCGCTCGAGATACAGAGAAAAAGACAATTTAGTTCAACGATGGTCAAGATAAACTAAAATAAAAATGGTGTCGACAATCAATTCCTTCTAGATGCTGACGGTGTTGGAGTCATTTTTATTTTAGTTTATCTTGACTTTATGCACATCGCTTCTCGCACAAGATATATCTGTGTAGTATGACTGTTGGTACGTTTATGTCTATTCATTGACATTCCTTTACATTATACTTGGTTTTTGTCTGATGTGATATGCTACTCATTCAGAATAGAAGCAAGGATTCAAACCATACATTTGATTTTGAGGCCCAAAGTTTACTAATCGAAGGTAAAAAAGACTCATTAGGTAAATAGCAAATTGGTAGTAATCATAACCTAGTTTTGTGTGATTTATAGACGTTGTGTTATAGTCTTTGAAACGAATCGTTTGTGCAAAGGTTTGCCATCTAAAAAGTAATCTAAAACCATATGCTATTATTCAATTAGGAATGTAATTGATTGTTGGATATATATATACGGTGCTCATATAATTGAACGAAAACACATAGATATACAAACATTTGTATAGTGAAGGAAATATCACTGATTTTGAAGCCCAAAAGATGAAATGAAAAAAATTTTAAATTACTTACTAGTTTTCAATTTAGATAAAGTTCTCAATGTATACGGCTATGCGCGTATATATTTTATTTCTTTTCTCTCGTGTATAACCAATTATGTGTTTCTTTGTCATAAGAACGAATCATAATTTATATTGTATATTTATAAATAACCAACCGAAATACATTAAATGTTTTTATAAAGTAAAACTTATCAAGCTATATAGCAATCAAAATAGAACAATACTTTTTAGAATGTTAGTATCGGTTTAGTTGCGGATTATCGCGAATTAGGACATTGATTTTTGGGTCAGCCGAAAAAAATAACAAGAATATTGATTCAATTGCGAGTTTTTACTGTATAGTACTTTATCTGTTAACATTTTTTTAATTAACATCATACTTGAATTAAGTCTCTTCTCATCTCATCCTTAACGAAACTCATATTTATAGTCGCCGCATTGAAGTTTGATTAAATAGTTTTGTACAAAATTCTAAGCTTTTAGATTACTGTTACATTTCAGCTTACTGATAATTCTTCTGGATAGTCTGAGTCCTTCCAACGTCCAGCCTGAAAATGATGTATCAGTCTCTTTATATGCTAATTTATTATGAAACAAAGTTCAAAAATTTCCTAACATTGTTTGAATGTTGTCGGTTCCCACCTGAATATTTGAGGCATTTTGTATCACCTCCGAGGCTCGATCTCACAATTTACCACTTGAAAAATGACTTTCTACAGTAAAAAAAACGTCCCATCTTACTTTTGATTGAGACATTACGCCTCGGACGCCCCACAGGATAGATGTTCCTGGGTTGTTTTTTTATTGTTGTCTTAATAATCTCGTATTTACCATATTTCCATTTAATGGTATTGCCTTATAAACTCGTTTAACTCTGTTTATTTGTTTTCTCGTTATTTGAGTATTATCCAGCATAATTAGTCGAGACACTTGACTAATAAAATAAAATCGATAATCGACGTATTACACATACGAATCACCAGAAACTTTTATGCAACTGATTTAGTCATTATTTCAGAAATTATAAACCGAACTATAATATTTTGTCATATAGAGACGGATGTTCAGGCACCTGTATTTTCATCTCGATATGTAAAAACACGTCTAGGCGACTTTGAACTCAGACGCACCTACGTGTTAATTGTTTATTTCGATTAAAATAATTCTGTCCAGATACATTTCTCGATCTTGAATGAACAGGTTTTTTTGAGAGAATAAATGCGTCCACATACGCTCTAGACCTTTTGAGTTAATGTGAACAAAAAATGTCAAGTATAGATGGTCTCAAAAGCGTCTTTTTTCGAAAAAGAAAATAAGGTACGCCTAGGCGCGCATTGCACGGTCGAAATGTCTGCAATTTTTTTTCCTGTTTAGCACGTATAGAAGAGCTTGTTTTTAAAAAATTTTAGTCATTCTTGTCAATGTCCAGAAGCGTCTTATTTATATCCACCATCCATCCTAATGAGGTTAATTAGTCGACAGAGAGAGATCCTTTTTATGAACTATTAGAAGTAGGAATCATGAACCAAGAAAGACCACCTAAAGTCTATTTTTTGTAGATTGAACTACCAGAGTCTTCTAGGAGTCAGGGAAGAGAAAATATCTCAGAAAATTTTGAAAGTTATGTTTAGTAGGAGAAAGTGAGGATTAATTAATAACAAAAATTCTGTAGTGGAGATGACCCATCATTTGATGCGCCTAGACGCGTTTCAGCGTACAACTTATTCTTTCACTTCAAAGTTTTCCTCTTCAGACACGTTTTTCGCTGATCGAGATGAAAAAATTTATCTAAACATATAGCCGCCTTTTGTATGTTGAACGGACCATTTCGAACCAAAAACGCGTTCGGGCGCCTATTTTCGAAAAATGAAGGAGAAACAGGTCTGACCGTTCGTCTTTATGAGAAATTGTCTAGTGGAAAAGTTCAATTTGATGGTCATTAATTCGTGATGTGCATAAGTAATCCATGAATAGTAATTTCACGTTCAATGTGACGCCATCTGTATCTAATACAAGCGTTGTAAATTTATTTTCCGTCTGTTTCAAACCTTTTTGTACGACTTTCTTAAGTATGATATCCAACTTTGCCATTTTCGTTACTGGTTACAACATTTTCGCTAAACTTATAATTCAAATCTATTGAAAGCATGATGTTATGATGGAAGAGGCTAGAGAGAATTTCAATCGATTCGTGCAAAAAAAAGTAGAGTGGTTAGTTCAATTAAGACTTTCAGACAGTTGACTAGCAACAGGTTTATAGTAGATGACGAGAATCTCTTTCCAGGTATCGTCTGAGATGGTCGTCATCGCTGATTCATCTTCGCTCTTCTCAAATGCTTTTATTTAGTAGTAGAAAAGTGTTTTCATAATATCCTGAAAAATTCTGAGTATTTACATTCGCTTAGGTTCGATTGACTCATTGTCAATAAGTGATTCATCAATGAATTCCTGTGATGAGTAAAAGGCACTTTTTTCGCGTTTCTTCATACCATCGGAACAAAAAAATAAAGTTGATTTTGAGTTGCTAAAAAGTGCTTTTTCATATCCAGCACACTCGATAACCCAGAAGAATTTCTAGTTTTGGCGAGGAGTACTTCCAAACGTTTAGAAAAAAGTTTGAAACAAAATGTTGCAAAAAAGTTTCCATGGGAAAAAATATTAGTCTGAAATTTTTTCCTAAACTTTTGGAAGTATCCCTCGTCAAAAATAGAAAATCTTCTGGGCTATCGAATGTGCTAAATATTCAAAACTAACTTTATTTTTTTTTCCGGTGATATGATATCAAAAACTTTAACCAACTATCCTCAAACTTTCATAACAAAGACAATTCATAATTTTCTGCATACTCCTGAGGTTCTTCATCAGAGGAGCTCAACAGTCAATTCTCTAGAATTCTGCCGATCAAACATTCAATACAACCGCTCAACAGAAGAATAGTATGGAGTGTAGCAGAAAACTATACATGAAAAAGTCTTCGAATCAATAATCTTATATCCATTCCTTTGAACTTTATATGAGTAATTAATCCCTTGGCTTCTAGAAAAATGTATGAAGTAACATTTGCGCATAGTTATTGTTGGTATGCCGATAAGTTGGTTATTTGTCTCTCTGGAGCAACTCCTTCATATCTAGGTATTAAACGTTTGATCCCTAAGGACCAAGAAATTTAATGTTGAATTGCATTTTTTCTAAAGGTAAATGTTGTACTGATTGGAAGTTTTCTGAGAATTAAAGCTCATTTATCCTTAACATGCACATTTTTTCATTAAATTTTCGTAAAGTTACTATATTTAAATAATTATTTTATGTTGCGGTCAAACAATTATGAATATTATAAAGAATTAAAATTAATCAAAGAATATAATTATCCGTAGTCAAGATTATGATTAATTCGTATTACCGAGTAGTTCAAATTGACTTTTTGGATTAATTTTAGATCAAAAAATTTTTTGATAAAAATCAATAGAAAGAGTTTCTTTTACAATACTATTGACGATCAATTTTTTTCAACAAAAGATGAGTAAGAAATAGTCATATAATAATGAGCTTCTTCAAAATATGATCGGTTTCACGTCACAGCATTCTGAAAATCATCTAAGTGTCTACATTTTCATTTAGCTTTAGAAAGCAGCGTTCTCATCGTCTAGTTGGAACAACCATTGAAAGCATTTTTATCCTTAATGTGAGTGTTTTTAGGTGTAAATCGTCAGTGTTTTTCTAATCTATATTCATCAATCAAGTTTTAAATATCAAATTTTGAATTAGACAAAAAGAGAGGAAATATATGCTAGTGGTTTAGAAACGTCGTTGGTCTGATCCTTATGGTCGTTTCCATTCCTCTATCTTTTTTTATATTTCAAGTACCACTTTTAGAAGACTCGCCTTTATGGGTTTTCAACATTTTTTGTCGCCTGTATGACTATATATTCTCATTGATTCATTCTTTCTTTCTCTCGCTCTTTCTCTCTCGTCATCATGGTGTATCATTCCGTCTAATTCGCTTTTGTCTACATGTTGTATATACATACATACGGACAGATATAGGTTTTCAGACTTTTAGCAAACATTTTCCTTCATGTCTATCTTTCGTGTTGCTGCATTCGATTGTAAAAAGGAAAAAGAATAAGAAACACAACAAACAGTCTTATGAGTTTTCAAAAAAAGAAAGAAAGAAAACTCATTCTCTAATATACGAACACGAATATAGTTCTGCTGTCATCAGCGTTTGTGTGTATATGCTCTCGTTCTTTCTTCTTCCTTTTTTCTCAAGAATAAAAAAGACAGAAGAGAAAAAAAACGTCCGTATTTGATCATGCGCTCTGTTTCCCCCATTCCCTTCTTGATGCTCTCTTTCCTTATATTCTCGCACCCCCTTTTGACTTCTCAACTACTTAGATATGTACAACTTTTTAAGTATGAAAGAGAAGATAATTCTATTCCTGCTTTTATATTGTTATTTTCTCACATAAACAAAAACGTCAATTTTTAAAAAATATATCTCCTACTATAAACGTATGCAATTATCACGAACGTGTCTCAATAGGTAAATTATTTGTCGTTTTTATTATCGTTCCAAATCTTCTCACAACCTATAACGTTCCTAACTGTTTATATACACACGCACGCGTATCATCACCATGTGAAATGCTAAAGTTTTTTGTGTTCTTTCTCTAGAAATAACTGCTGATTCTTTTTCATCATACGTATGCGGAGAATGTTTTGATAATATGTATGTAAAAGCGAGAGAAAGAGAGAAAAGAACAAAAAAAAGCGAAAAACATACAGGTAATCTCTTGTCTTATTTTATGTACAAACATCTAATAGAGAATCAATAATCAATCACTTAGTCAGAATGAAATGAATAATAACGAAAAGAGAGTTCCTTGTTTATCAATCTGATAGCAAAAAATAAAGTTCTTTGTCAAATCTGTCATGAACTATTAAGCATTAACTTCTAATATTTTTGTTTTTTCTAAACTAAAATAACTACAAAAAAGAGTATTTTGTCAGAGAAAAACATTACATCTACTGAATCAACCCTTAGTATGACTTAGTTAGATGTTGTTGAGGAAAAACTGTTCTCTTTAAAATTCCTGTCTCAAAAATAACAAAGAGTCAGAATATTTTTTGTTCGCTATGATCCATTCCAGCAGAGAAACTAATTAAATGAGGTTTCTTCTTTTTGTATGATAATCTGATGATAGACATCTTTTTTTGACTAATCATAGAAAAGAATCTGTCTTCTTTCACCTTTGATTATCTCTTTTGTTTTTAGTATAAAAAACTGAAAGCTGATGAACAAATGAAGAGATATTGAGTTTAACTTAGACACACTCTATACCAGAATGAGAGGGACGATATTAGTATTAAGTATATCTATGTGTAATGGCGGTAATTTGAACAATCTAAGTTGAAGATTGTCCTATAAACATCATCTCGTTGACTGAAGATATCCTTGAAAAATCAAGATGGTGACAAATTCTTTCATCCTATCTCATTAACTGCCAGAATTCTGTTGTGTTTTATTAAAAAAGTTTTATGACAAGACATTCGAAAGTACGAAATATGTCTTCCGATGTGTAACTAAGATCATATTACGTGTGAAACAATTGTGTGTGTTAATGCGATAGATAACAGAGAAGGCGACGTACATCATCTGTTGTGTCTAACTGAATTGTTTCAAGAATCGACAGACGCGAAAAACAGAAAATTAAAGATGCTAAAACATATGTACTATGAATCGAATATAGTACTTGATAGTTCAGATATGTCAGTCAGCTTTTCTTTTATGTTTTGCTTTGGGTATATATATATACATATATAAAATATATTCTCGTATCTTCACTTAATTGTAATTAGAAGATCGTGCAAATTTATCGTTTAATGTCAGCGAGTAATAATAGTGCCATTTTAATATATGGAAAGAGTACTTCTGAGAATTAAAGCAAGAAAACACAGACTAACCTAAGTTGTTATTGATGATAAACTCAAATGTATACTACAGTACTATAAAATTGCAGAAATTGTATTTTACTTGAGTTAGTAAATATAGTATTTCAAATTTTTTATTTATACAAAGTAGCTATACTGCTGTTCATCTGTCTCATTCTATCTTCTTCAATAACATTTATCAACGTATCATTTTACTCATACAGAAACAACACCATGTTATTTTAATCTTTTGAATTAACATAAATCTTACATTTTTGTCTTTTTAGACGATAAACTTTAGATGAATCTTCCGAAGCCAACCAAAGAGAAAGATTCAGCAACAGCAAGTTCATCAGGACAAGTTACATTTGTAAGTATTTCCAGCACCAGTCAGTTATTCATTCATTTTTTGTATATAATTTTTATCTTTAGGCCGGTATTAAATCAGCAAGCAAAAAAGAAGTGCGAGAACGACGAATCAGAGCAGAAGTGGTATGTGCTTTTACAAAAACTTTGATAAGGTATTCTGTTCTCACAGAATAAATGACGTGTAAATAAAGTGCAACTCGACATTCAAAGCATAGATTTTTTTGTATATTTTTTATGAAAAATATCTACTGGCGAAAAATAAGTTTTTCAAACAGGAGTGTTCATGTATATAACTAAAATAACTTGAATTAATTTAACTTAGTTCCATCATCCTTTTAAATCGGCCATTAGCGCCCCCCAATTGATATAGTACAAATGTACGCCATCTATCGTGTAGCCAATATTTAGTAGTCTACTACTTAGCTGAATATTAAAATAACAGCTACAATCGTAGTACATCTAAATGTGTTGTGTTCATTAATTAAGTTGTAATTGTATATACAGAGTAAAAAAACAGTCGAAAAACGTGTACATGAAGAAAAGCATATAATAATGTAATGTTTACTGAAAAGACATAACTATTAATAGAAAAGCGTGCATGGAAGAGATTGAAACTCAGTGTAAAAGATAATAAGAAAAAAAGTTGGAAAATAAAGCAGCTTTAAATTAGAACTATTATATTCTTATTCTGACTAAAGTCTTGTTTTTTAGTTGAAATTTATTTTAATCAAGTTTCATAGTTCATTATAGACGAGAAGGAAGTCTTTCAAGTTTGGATTCGACTCATATTCAACACTTTTTTGCTTATCACATCCACATTCTATGCTGAACAAGCAATCAAAATTGAAGCTTATGAAATTGTGCATCTCTTCTTCACACTTATTCTGATTACTTTTACATAGTCTATTTTTAGTGTTTTATCATATAAATCTAGGATTCACTGTTTTATTTCTCTAATCTGTACAAAGACATGATACTATGATAGAATTAGAGAAGGATACGGTAAATTTTAGTACTGGTGTTAATAGTTCATTATTTTTCATTATTATTTCAGTCCTAATTACTCAGACAGTCAATCAGGTGCATTTTTTTCTTTCAAGAAGATACTCCAATTGAAAGCGAATACTCCGTGCAGTAGTTTTAAGGTTCATATCACCGAAACAAAACAAAAATAAAGTTGGTTTTTGAGTTGCTAAAAAGTGCTTTTTCGTATCCAGCACACTTGATAACCCAGATTTTCTTCCCAAGATTTTCTATTTTTGACAAAGACTACTTCCAAAAGTTTAGGAAAAATTTTGAAACAAAATGGCGCAAAAAGTCTCTATGGAAAGATATTTATCCTAAACTTTTCTTTGTTCCTATGTTTCAAATTTTTCCCAAAGTTTTAGAAGTAGTCCTCAAAATAGAAATTCGTCTGGGTTATCGAGTGTGATGAATACGAAAAAGCACTTTTCAGCAATTCAAAACCAACTTTATTTTTTTTCCGGTGATGTGCTTTCGTGTTATTTTTTTCCTGCTGTTTTAGTAGAGAACATTTTTGAACAATATCAACCTGATTATGGATTTATTTATTTACTTCTCACTAGACTACTTTGAGAAATAAGCTGATCCAGTTTTGATCAGACTTTCAATACAATCTGAATTACTTAGTCAGATTTCTTAAACATTTTTTGGATGATTTATATATATTATATAGTATATCAAACTTTCTTCGTACTATTCAAAAAAGTGGCATTTATTTTGTGTCTGAGATAAGAAGGCAAAAAGTACCCTTGAGACTAGTAACCAAAACGTCTATTTTTGAGTGCAGATGGCTTAGATAAGGATCTGGATCCATATAATTCTTATGAAATTATTCGTTTAAAAACTTTTCATTTTTATATCGACAGACATTACGTGTTTTGCTGGAATTTTTTTTTTATTTTCTTCTTTCATCCGTTTTTATTTACAGTCAATAGTGTTGTTGTTAAATTTGTTTTTTAAAAACTTTATCTTAATTTCCAAAATATCTTATCAAAAGAAATTATTTCAAATAAAAGAAAAATCACTATTTTTTTTTCTTTGTGGATGACAAAACAATGGGGATTAATTAAGGAAGTAATTTATTCATAATTAATGTTTGAAAAGGACCGTTTAGTTGATAGACAAGTAAAATTAATTATTGATAAGTTGTATTAAACAAAGTTTTTTGCACGAATAGCTTAAAACTATTTTTAAGTATAAGAGAAAACTCAAAAGGAGAAAAAGCAAAACATCTCCTATTATTATTACTTCTGTGTGTGTGTTTGTGTATGTGTGCATTCAAAGAAAAATAAGTATCAAAAAACAAAGTGTCATTTTTCCAAAGTCACGTACACACAATACTTTTTTGAGCGCAAAACACACATATGTAACAGACTAAAAATAGAAGCGAAAAAAGTTCAATAATAAGATAACGCCATTCTTTATGGAAAAATAAAAAAATATTTTTATACCGACTGCGCGGGAAAAAAATAATATTTTTAGAGTTGAGCGTTATAAGCATAAGAAGAAAAAAATAATTTTTTGAGTCAAATTTTTTCTGTTACATATCTCATTTGTTCACTAAGTTTACAAAAGAAAAAGATTTTCTTCCTCTTTTTCTTGTATTGTGTTCTTGATAATGAACAAGAGACATCCAAAAAAAAAAAAAAAGAACGCACATATACATTCTATAAGTCAGTCAATCGTTTCTTTTGCTCGCTTTTTTTCTTGATTTAATCAAACGTAAAGTAGATGGATGTTTTGATCAATATACACATTACTGTACTACTAGACGATTAATCTGTATGTAAAATGAGATGAAAGAAGAAGAAAATATCGAGGATTAGTGGGATAGAGTAAAAAATAAGATTATCTCATCTATGGCACCAACAACATTCTTATTCTCTCTTTTCTCTCTTTTCTTGTTTTATGTACTATTTATTTTCAATCATATATATGTTTTTGTTCGTTTTCTTTTTCTTGATAGTTAGTTAATGAAAGATAGCCTATTTTCTGTCTGG
Source organism: Didymodactylos carnosus (assembly GCA_905250885.1). NCBI lineage: Eukaryota > Metazoa > Rotifera > Eurotatoria > Philodinida > Philodinidae > Didymodactylos > Didymodactylos carnosus. Next base: position 33,198 of record CAJNOQ010000004.1, read on the forward strand.
TATAAAAGTTATTGGAATACAATTTTTCTCTTCATATATCATCTAATTGAAAAGCAACAACAACAGCAACAATACTAATAGCAACAACAAAAATAATAGCATAGGTCCAAAAAAAAGATTATTGTTTTGTTTTTTGTCTTTTCTCCATAAATGCACCATTTAATCGCGTCTATTATCCTCGTTTGACACATATCGACTAAAGTTTAAGCTGTTAATCGACAACGACGAAGACGATTATGTTACGTGACATTCATCCATTTAAAGCTCTAACATCAAGAATTGCAGCGAATGCAAAACAGACTGTAAGTATGAGAACTGTTTGCTCCCTCTTTAAAATACACTGATAGCCAAAAGTATCCCAATCTTTGAATTTCTCGAACTATGATAGTTAGTAAGTTCAAATTTTATGTAATGATAAATCTCGCTAAATGCATCTATAAAATTTGAACTTCTGTGACTGAATCGCTCAAAATTTCAGTTTTTTCTATACAATACCAATAACTCTTTACTCAGGGGAATGAAATACAGTTTTTTTACCACAACATAGCTCATTCACATTAATTCTCTTGCATTTATGACATTCAATGTATTGTGGATTGATAGATAGTGAAATACAGCTATTCTATAATGGCTGGTCACTTCTGAAATTCATTTATAAAAACCTGGAATAATTATTTTGACTTTAAAACTCTATCAAATATACTCTATAGGGATTATTCATTCAAAAGTTAGTAGTTAACTAGTATGTGGTTGCGAAAATCTGTTGAAGAACTGAGACTCACTCTTTTTACTATATTTTGTGCGTTTAGTGCCCTTTATTATCATGCTAATTAGGATAATCTATTGTAAAAAAAAGTGCGTGAAACGTTGACAATATGATTTAGTACATATGGTTTCTTTTGGACTATTTTATAATTTTAGTAACAAAAAGTGCTTGAATTAGGAGTTACTGATATTTTACTGGAAAAAAATATGAAATCTCGAATGATTCAGTCAGAGAGGCATAACGTCAGAGAGGCTAACATGATGGGAACATTTGATGTGGTCTATAGTTATAAAAAATTTTGAATACATTGACTACTATAGTTCGAGAATATTCATCGGTCATACTTTTGCTCACCACTATATGAACATTTTTTCTGTTTCTTGTTATACTCAGCAATACAGTTATCTTTCTTCCAGTGAAGTGAAATGTTTATCATTAATTTTTTCGCCTAACCATTAATCAACATACTATTCTCACATCTAACATCGATATAAACCTAAATCTTTTAAAATATTGTTATTATTCTTGGAGAAGAACTTCAAGTTTTGCTCAATTTTTACTTGATCCCGTATAATTGTTGTTGATTGTTCTATGATATAACTTATACTATAGTAGACATCGGTTATACCTTTTACATCGATCGTCACTATAGATAATGATGGTATACATTATATTATAATGGCTTGTTCTCTATAATTTTCGACATGGTTCTTATAATAAATAAACCGAATCCACATGATTAAATTTCTCGTTGAATGTGTCTGCGTGTATCATGTAATTATGTTAAAAGAAAATAATATGCGTGTTATCTATCATTATGTATGAAAGAAATTAACGGATCAAAATGAAATATAATAACAAAGTACATATATAAATATTTATACTCATTATTTAGAACTCTTGCTGAAATACAAAACTAAATAAAGTCTAATTTTAACTAGATATGATTAGAAAAATCGCATATAAGATAATAAACCTAATTTACACTCTAGAATGTCGATTAATGAAAACATTACGATAGAATTTTGTTAATATATATAAAAAAATTTTTGTTACGCAAAAAATTGGATTCTAAATACATATAGAATACCAAATTATATATCTGTTATTTTCTTTTAGGATATCAATCGCGAAATTCAAAATTGTCGAGATGAACAATCTGAACGATTTGACTTGAGTAAAAGTAGTGTAAGTATCTTTTAACTTTAATTTTTTAAATTTTTATCAAATATAAATATATTTAAACTCTATAAATTATATTTAATTCAATTATAGGTTACTGTCTTACCCAATACCATTAAAGATGTAAGAATATCATCATCATGTTCTGATAATATCTAAAATGATATTTTCTATCTTTGTTCTAGTTAACACATGTTCGTGAACTCTATTTGTACAGTAATCGAATTCAACAATTACCACCAGAGATTGGCAATCTTGTCAATTTAAAAGTATTGGCACTCAGTGAAAATTCATTAACTACTTTACCAGATTCGATGGATCGTTTAGTACAACTAAAAGTATTAGATCTAAGACATAATAAATTTGCTGACGTACGTTTATTTGATGTTATATTTTGTAATATATGTTCATTATCAATATTTTTTATTTTCTTTCTAGATTCCTGAAGTTATTTATCGTATAACAAGTATAACAACACTGTATCTTCGATTTAATAGAATTAAAGAAGTATCAGAACAAATTCGAAATCTTTCCGTATGTTTATTATATGTGATTTAACGTTTTTGTACAAAAATCGTAAATAACCGAAACGGATAGAAAGACTTTTGTTTACGTTGAAAAGTCTTTGAAAATTTGAAATTTTGAAAAGTATTTTAAGAAAAAATAAATGAATTTTATATTAAAAAGAAAATCTTTTATCCTTTCTATCTCCTACGCAAAATTTGCGTCTTTATCTCTTATTCTATATTGACTTTTTTCTTAATTAGAATCTTCAAATGTTGAGCCTACGTGAAAATAAAATCCGTTGTCTTCCACCCACTGTCGGATTACTTGTACAATTATTAACGTTGGATGTAGCACATAATCATCTTGAACATTTACCAAATGAAATAGGAAATTGTTCAAATTTAACAACATTAGATTTAACTCACAATGAATTAATTGATTTACCAGAATTGATAGGAAATTTAAAAAATCTTAGTCGATTATTGATAAGGTAAAATAAACAAAAAAAAATGAAATATATCTAATCCTTTTTTTAATAATTGAATTGAACATTTTCTTATCATAGATATAATCGTCTATCGGCCATTCCACAATCATTAGCAAATTGTTCGAAATTAGATGAGTTTAATATTGAAGGAAATAATGTATCTCAATTGCCCGTACGTATTTCTCTTTTCTTCTTGTTTCAATATTTTTTATTTCAAAAAAAAATGAATTTTATAATTCTAGGAGGGTCTTTTGTCCAGTCTTGTTCATTTAAATACAATATCCTTAGCTCGAAATAATTTTAATTCATTTCCATTGGGTGGACCAACACAATTTACATCGGTTCATGTAAGAAATTTCATTCAAAAATACATTTAAATTATTTTATTTTCATATATATATATATATATTTTTGTTTTCTTTTAGTCTATTAATATGGAATGTAACTCAATCGATAAAATTCCATTTTCTATATTTTCACTAGCAAAATATTTATCAAAGTTAAATATGCGTGAAAATGCGTTAACATCATTGCCATTAGGTAATTAAAACTTCTTTACTGTGTATGATTAATCTCTCTCTTTCTCTCTCTCTCTCATTTAGATATTGGGAGTTGGACAGCTATGGTTGAATTGAATTTAGCCACAAATCAATTGACTGTTATACCTGAAGATGTTAAAAATTTACAAAATCTTGAAGTTTTAATTATGAGCAATAATCATTTAAAAGTATGATCATTATTATATAAAACAAAAATTTTATTATCTAAAATCATTATTTATGTTATTTATTTCTCTGTTTTTTCTAGAGAATTCCACCATCGTTAGGTCAATTAAGAAAATTGAGACATTTAGATTTAGAAGAAAATAAATTGGATTCTTTACCTCAGGAAATTGGTATGCCAAAATAAAAAAATAAATATATAAATGATCCTACTCTTTTTTCTTCTGGTTTTTTGGGATAGAAAACAAAGATAAGTAGATTTTGTAATGGAAAACGGAAAATTTAGCAAAAATGAATATGATAAAACATAGATTTTTTATTAATTAACACTTTAAAGAAGAAAAAAATTGTTTTTTCAAGTTAGTGAAAAAAAAAGAGAAAATAAAATTTTAACATCCGGAGAGCAGTTTTAGAGATGAAAGTAAGCGAAACAGCAAATATTGATAGAGTGTCTTGCATTATAAACGGTTTAATAGTGCTTAAACAACAACAAAAAAAAAAAAAAAAATTATTTTACAAAATGTTGTTTCTTCTCGCTTATTCACACCTCTGAAAGTGTCCTCCGGATGTTACAATCTTATTCTCATATATATAGTTTTTTTCTGTTGACTAGAAAGTTTTTTTTTTCTTCTTCTTTTAAGTGTTAATTAGTAAAAATTTAGTTGTTTTTTTTTATCACATATATTCAGGCTTTTGTATCTTAATCTATACTAGAGATAGAAATTTTAATTATGAACTAGTAGAATTAAAAATAAGTACTATTTCATCTTTTCTCATTGCAATATTAATTATTTTTTAGGTTATCTGAGAGAATTGACAAGACTTATTGTCGCTTCGAATCAGTTAACACAATTACCACGATCAGTGGGGTATGTAAGAAGAAAAAAAGCAGTAACAATAAATTTTTGCGTCAGTTTTTTGAATATATATACTTTAGAATGGATGATCATATGTTGATAAAAAAAAATACAAAAAAGAAAAACAGAAAATATATATTTCAAACTGTCGCTGTTTTTGTTTTTTTTATCGAATCTAAAGTTTTATATTCATTTTTGTCTAATTATTTAGATCATTGACAAATCTAACACATTTGAATGTTGGTGAAAATAATTTAACTACATTACCAGAAGATATAGGTAAATATTTTTTGAAATAAATTTGATATATTTTAATCTAACACACTTGATCAATTTAATAGGTCAATTAGAAAAATTAGAACAATTGTATATAAATGATAACCAAAATTTAGATGTATTACCCTATGAATTAGCATTGTGTACAAATTTACAAATAATGAGTATTGAAAATTGTCCATTAAGAAGTCTCCCACAAGAAATTGTCGCTGGTGGACCATCTCTTGTTATACAGGTAATTCTATTGTTTATTTTTTTATATTAAATAAAAACTTTAAATTTTTTATTAAACTCTTTTATTCTATTTTAGTTTCTCAAAGTTCAAGGACCATTCAATTTAAATTAAAATGATATTTTATTTATCAACAGTATATTTCCGTTGTATTTACATATATAAATATGTATTTTTCTTTCTCATGGAAACCGTAACGGATTTTATATGTGCATTGTGCACGACAAAATCCGTATCATAGTCATAAACAAAGCTCTCGAATGTGTGAATATGATATATATGTGTCAGTTGGTGTTTCTTCTTTATAAAATACATGGTGTGTTTTTGACCGGTTTACTACAATTTTTTTTTTCGTTCATTTGTTTTTATATTTGTTTGTCATACTTATACAGATTTTTCGTTTCATTTTTAGCAAAATGTTTTTTCTAAAAAATTTTCTTGTTCAACTGATCAAACAACGTCGGTATATATATATATATATAGTTTTTTTGGATAAACATCTGTTTTCACTGGAGAATATGAAAATGATTCTAAACGGTAAACTATTCTATTATAGTTTTCTGTGCAAAGAATTTATTTTCTCAAAAAAGGATTATCATCCTGTTTAGTAGTAAAAAGGATGCTTGTGACGAATAGATCTAGTAATTTTGAGTGCAAAAATATTAGTTTAACAAAAGAACAAACTAGATTTTATCCATTCACCGTCCGTTAACGTTGAAGAGGAATGAATAAAGGAGGTGCTGTCAGTAGACCTCTAACACTATCTTCCTTTATTTTGTATATTTTCAAGATAAATAAAATATATTTTATGCTACTAAATTAATAAATAGAAGCAAGTGTCTATGTATACATCACATCGTCTGTTATACGATATCAACAAAATAGACAGTGGTCGGTCTATGCTTATGGTCTCATTAAGGTTCCCGTTTCTGTCTAAAAAGTCAATTTTCATCAAAAATATCAATTTTAGAATTTATACATAGTTGGATACTCAGAAATGTTTACTTTCAGAATTTACAGTACTTTCTGACTTAGAGATAAATTTTCATGGCATCAGAAGAAATTTTTGGAAAACCCCAAAAAATATAATATTCGATTTCTAGTTTTTGTCATGATACTTCTGAAATTTAGCTATTTTCTGAACACGTTGATTTGTAGAGCAACCTTTTCCAGTCAAAATGAGACATAGCGCAACTCTGTGTTACTTTCTGATAAAAAGCTACACTCCCTTTTGTTTGGAAAAACTAAACAAAAAAAACTTAAAAAACTCCATTCTGTTAAGTTGATGCGTCAAATTTTAACTCAATTTTGATACCACCGCGAGTGTCTTAACACTTAAAATAGCGGAGAAATCTTTGTTGCACAAACATCTACTTTTTGAAAATTTTATTAAGATCGCATGTTTTGGGACGAAAATAGTTTTGGGGCAGAGGTGCAGTGTGTATCCAAGCGGAGATTTGGCAAAAACATTGAGAGGCTCTTTTTTCCGCTCTTAACATAGAAAACTATACTTCGAACTATGGGCCATATATTCCCAAAAGAATTTTTGTTCTAACTGCTACGAATCATGAGAAAATACTTAGGCAAACATTAGCCTGAAAACACATTGGGATGCAGTAGAATAAATTTTTCATAAAAGCCAACCAAGTCTAAAACAGAACGACATAGATTATGAGTCTAGATTCTTTTCTAGCTAAATTAACGAGACAAGGTCTCAGTTTGGACTTATAGTCTCGGAGAAACAAACTTATGTTCCAGACTAACTAAGTTTTCATAGACGACCGACCAGTGTAAGAAATTTTCGGAGCTCCAGACTTCACCAAACTTTGCAAAAGTCTTCGTCTATATACAGCACATTCATAGTGCATATAACTTAATGCTTTCTTAGCTCTCACTGTAGGATTCCAAAAATTCTGCTCTTTCAAGTAAAAGCTATTCACTTTTAAGAAAAAATAAAGTCATATTCGGAATCAGCGCATCGAGTTGCATCGAACCACGTATAACACAATAAGTTTAACTATCCATCGAAAGTTTTTCCCAGGACCCTACAAAAACAATTTTTCGAAAAAAGTGACTTTTTTTTGAAAACGTTAATTTCTTTATTGAAAAGCATCAGAGATAACTAAATAATGATAATTCTTCATAAAAGGATGGTATACGAGCAAAAAATTCGGTCTACTAGTAAAAAAATGCTCACTGTGGGTGGAGTTCTTAGCCAACATAACTGTTTCTCAACTATAGTGGTCAATTTCAACTTCAGAAAATTAGCTGAATCTCGAGAAAAGAAATACACTACATTACAGATGCATACTTTTGAAAAAAAAGATCAGATAATTGATGTTTCTTATGTGTGAGCATTCGATTTAGAGAAGTATTGCAATGTTCTGAGATCATAAATACATCAACAGGAGTTACTGCTGAATTCTATTGAGCAGATTTTAACATCATCTAAGATGTTAAATATTCCACAGATTATCACATGATCCACTGTTATTTCTATTTTGTTCGATAATATTATAAAAAAAAATCGATTAATTGTGTTTATTCATGCTATAAAAATAATTATCAACAATAAACTATTTAGAAAAAGGTCAAATTTTCAACAAATCATTTCATACTATGATATGACCTTGATTATTTTATTTTTTGTATTGGCAGAACCCATCTAGACACTAATATTTTAGATATAAATGTTAAATATCTCTGCGTCTATAGGATGATCAAACATCAAATACTGATGTCATTTACCTATTTAGTGATAATTTTTTATAGAAGAGAAAAAAATAAAAGAAAACAAAAAAAAGAGACTCGTTATTATTGGAATAAATTCATATCATTCAACTTAAATTTCTTGTTGAAAACAGGGATAGGAAAATCAGAAAACTAAAATTCATATTTGCCCATTAATGTGGTATGTATGAGCAGCTATTAATATGTCGACAAATGTCCGAACGTTATTAAACAAATTTCAACCAACACAACAACAAAATGACACAACTGGTTATCATGGTAGTCCAGTGACAATACAAAATGATTCTAAACGATTTCATGATAATCAAAAGTCAAAGTATTATTCATTGAATGATGATCGAGAAAAATTATTAAAGTATGAAAATGAAAGAAAAACTGCAACACCGACAATAACAAGACTAATTGATGAAAATTATAGTCAGCCTTATGGAGTTTATGTGTGTATTCATTGTGGCAAAGATCAAATGGTCACAATTGTTGCTATTAATCCAACAAGTAAGTTTGCTAAAAAATGTCTTTTTAGCATTTATGAAATCGTTACAATGAAAACAAAGAATTTTTAAACGTTCTACAAAAAAAGGCATCTTGATTTAATAATGCCTCTGTTTGGAGAATTTTATGCATACTTTTATGACAAAGTTAGTAAGCCAAGTTTTATAACGATTATTTTATTATCTCTGTTCTCGAATTTAAACTGAAGTCTATTTTAGCATCAAACCTAGTACAATTACACAAAACTACTTCAGAATCGGATTTTTTATCTCACAAAAATGAAAAAGTGTTGCTTTCCAGTAATGTTCAGGAACAAAGTTGGAGCACAAGTATAAATCAACAACAAAAACAACAACTACAACAGCAGCAACTACAACAACAACACCAACCACAACAACACCAACCACAACTACAACAACAGCAACTACAACAACAACAACAATCACAACAACAAAAACAACAACAATTACAACAACAACAATCACAACAACAAAAACAACAGCAATTACAACAACAACAAAAACAACAACTACAACAACAACAACTACAACAACAAAAACAATCACTACAACAACAACATGATGTAAGAGAGACTATAATAAATGATATGAACCAACGACGATATTCTCAAAATTACGATCGTCATCGTTCGTCCCTTTATGGTGAAATTATCGAGGATGCGAACGAAAATGAAGGCGAAATTCATACATATTCTTCAAAACTAAGTATGCCTGAAAAACATTCAAATGATGTCCCATCACTGAATTATCAACATAAAAATTCTGAACGTGATAATAGTTTTGTTAATATTGAAAAGTCAACAGATCAGGAACAATTAGAGCGGAACATTGATGGTCTAGTTGAAAATTGGCTTCGTCATAGTGTAGAACATGTGTCACAGGACAATATAAAAAGTATGTAGAAAATATTTTATTCGAAAAACTACAAGTGAAATAATTTGAAATTTTAAACTCGACTTGTCTGAACTAACTAAATTTTGTTTTATAACCGTTTTTTCCTTACAGAAAACCAGTTGTAAAGTAAAATTTATTTAACAAGTGAAATAGCTTGGATATGCTATATCTCTGTTTTTAGACGAAAGACGAGTCCAATCTCAAAACGATAATACAAGAAGTGGAGATCAACATCAACGAGAACAAATGATGGGAATAAGAGGTGATAAAACTGAACAATCCCAATCAATAAATGCTAAAAATATGGAGTTACAGTTTGATCCAATACTAGGAAATGTGTTGCTAAAGCAGTCGACTGTTGAGCTCAGAAGAGAATCTAATTACCATGGGAAAAGAGACAGTATTCAAACCATGACACGGGAGACATATCGAGATACCGATCCGGGTGACGATGATCAAATGTATTATGCATCAAAATTGGATCGTGACACTGTTTTGCGAAATGAAAGCGAAAAACCAATTTGGGCACGCCGACGTTTATCTCATTCAACCGTAAAACCATCCGATTTGATACAGGAACCAGATAAACAAGAAAAATTAGAACCAAAAGCACTAAGAAGATTGTCGAGAGCTGGTATATCATCTTAAATAAATTTTTTCATTAACTTCTACCTCACTTGATTTAGATCTTGCCACTGATTTTCTCCGAATATCATCAAAAAGGTAGGATTTTGTACATAGCCTATTTTCCTTCTACATAAACTAATTGATTTTATAGTGCTGACAATGTGAGTAGAAATCCAGCAGTTATCAAAGACACCATATTACATTGGTGTCAAGATGTTACACAATATTACAAAGTATAAAACAAATAATTTATTATATTTTTCACAATGTCATTTCGCTTTAGAATGTTAATATCAAGAATTTTTCATCAAGTTGGGCGAATGGCATGGCCTTCTGTGCTATAATTCATCGGTATTTTCCTGAAGAATTTAGTTATGATATACTTGATCCAAATGAGCGTCGAAAAAATTTTGATTTAGCTTTTACTATTGCTCAGTAAGTCCGTTTCAGAAGACTCATTTATGAACTTTAAACAACTTTATGTAATTGTAGAGAACGTGCGGGAATAGATCCACTGATTGACACAGACGATATGTTAATGATGAAAGACAAACCCGATTGGAAAGTAGTATTTACCTATGTACAAAGCCTTTATCGGCACCTCTCGCGAATACAACCACCATCTGTTTTACGCGAACGATTTTAAAGAAACTATTGACTCAGACAAGCCGGTATAAAAGCTATTTTTTAATGCTTTTATAGTTTATAAACATATTTTTTTCTAGAATTATTCTCTATGCTTTATTTCTGTAGCGATATTTTTGAATCTACAATTTACTTTTAAGAAGCTGACCTCATTCATACGTCTATTTATGCAAAAAAAAACTACTCATATCAAATAATATGAACAGGAAAGTTGCAGAACGAAGGATTTTATCACGAAGTTTCTATTATAATTCTGAAAAAAATTTTCGTTATGGTGAGAAACAAGGGTCACCAAGTATAGGATCAAACAGCACTTCGGGACATTTTTTGAAAATAGAACGATCATTTCAAAAAGAGAAGTCCAACATAATGTGAACTATTGAATACTGTACTAGACGGAAAGGTTAAAAAAATAGTTTTGTTTGAAAATTTCATTTTTATTTATTCATAGTTTACTTAATTTCATTTCAAAGATAAAAGAATAAACAACTAACGAAACACGTCCACATATATATCTCACATAAAAATACAAAAAAAGAAAAACTTTCCTTTATATAAATACTGTGAAAAGACAAAGAAAGAGAATATGACTTAGAAAATGCTACTTTTTACAGATATTTACATAATATAATAGCAGACAAACACAGTTTTGAAACAAGTATACGAAATAAAAAACGAATATCTGATGTATTTATCAGTTCATTCAAAAGTACAAAAAAAAACCATTAGAGATGGTCAGAAAAAAAGAGTATGTATTTTTTACTCTAAGTATCCATGGCTTCCATTCTCGAACTAATATTACTACCTCCTGCTATCAGAGTAGAAGTTGTCTTGGATGAATGAAAATGATCTGTGGAACCGTTCGTAGATGCTGAAATATGCATTAAACGATCTCTGATTGTGATAAAACGTCGCTTGAATTCAATTCCATCTCCCTTAAATTAGAAATAACGCGTAAAAAGTGAAAAAACTCTAGTAGCACTTTAACTATACTTTTGATAGACGAAAATCGACCATAATCAAATCAGTAAGTTTAAATATGTTTGCTTTGAATATCAATTCATTTCGTCGTCTATCTTGTGAAAATACCGTTATCTAGAAGAACAAAAGTAATGATGTATTTATTCCTCGGCCATTATGTAACAATGCTGTGAGTTTACTTGATTAGCAGCCGTTGTTTTCCAATGGTAACCCAATTGATCAAATAGTTTCGTCAAATGAGCGATTGTTCCATTGAATGATGATGTTAAAACAATACGTGTCATACGATGTACGAGATGTTGAACTGGATTCTAACAAAACATAAAACAGAAACAATGATTATGTGTATTCTAAACTGCTAGAAATATAAGAACAATTCTTACTTCTCCCATATCAGATAACGGTATCATTTCAGTATTCAGAACAAGATCATCGAGTCTGACTGGTTGTGAAAAACTATTTATCCATGCAGAATCAGATTCTGTATGGATAACCGATGAACTTGTAGTTGGCTGTGTTAATGACACACATTGTTCATTATTTGTAGGTCTAAAAAAGATTTTATATCATGTTTTTAATCAAATATTATTTTTAACTAATTTTCTTCTGAAATAAATCACAAAAAAACACTTAATTACATACACAGCATGTTTCTTATAATCAATGCGTGGATCGCCTTAAACACGAGAAGAAAAAAGAATAATTTATGTACGTTTAATTTTTAATTTAGGTTTTACCTTGTGTAAATACTTTGATAAACCACGGATGGGCCTTGATTTCCCGAACAATTGCACGTTTTTGTGGTTCATGTTGTAATAGACGACGTAATAAAGCTGAGAATAAAGAACCATAAGCAATCTGATTTAAATATCATCTTTCAAAATTTACCGAGAACGAGATTGTCAATTTTTCTCCACGGATTACTAAAACAATCACCCGATGCCCAGCGTAAATATTCCGGATTTTGTGGTGACGGCTGATCCCATGGCAATTCTTAAAAGAAGAAAACGAAATATAATACAAGATTCTAACGAAGAGAGCAGCACTTACCTCCAGTTAACATCGCACTCAAAATAATTCCACATGACCAAACATCAACTGGTTCACCACGATAAGGAATTTTAGCCCAAACCTTTCAGAAAAAACAATTATCTTTTTCTTTTCTATTAAACGAGAGCATGAAACATCTCAGCATACTTCTGGACTCGAATACGGTGCCGTACCACAATATGTTGTTAGATTTCGTTCGATATTATTGTGTCGAAATAACGTTGCTAATCCAAAATCACAAATTTTCAAAATATCTAAAACAAAACCCAGTAAGAAAATGTTCATAAATGAAAAATAGCATACGTTATTACCATCATTGGTGACTAATAAATTTTCCGGCTTCAAATCACGATGTGCAACACCATGTGAATGAAGATATTGCTAGAAAAACGCAAAACATGAATTCTTTTATCGTATGTACCAAAATAAGACTTACCATTCCCTCAATAATTTGTTTGAAATAATGTTGGGCATGATCTTCAGACATACCAACATCAGGTTCTAAAAAATACAAATTTGATAATATTATTAATTAAAATGGTAGAGTAAAAGCGAACCAATTTTGTCGAACAATTCGCCACCGGCTGCATATTCCAAAAATAAATAATAATTTGATTGTTGTTGTTTATAACCGTAAAAACGAATGATATTCTCATGTCTCAATGAGCGATGTAAATCAATCTATTAAAGTAAAAACCACACGTTTTCGTAATAAGTATAAAACTCTTGCAAGACAAATAGAGACTTCAAAAAGCAAACTAAAAAAATTTTAATCACGCTCTTCATTTGCCTCTTTTTTAATAATAACATCATTTCCATGTAATCGATTCAAATCAATAACTTTCACTGCTGCAAATTCATTTGTGTGAATATTTTTGGCTAATACAACTCTGAAATAAGAGAATAAAAACTACAGAGAAATACAGACAGTTTGAAATAGAAAAAACACGTACTCGCCGTAAGCGCCTTCGCCCAATGTTTCGGTAAACTGCCACATGATAAATACAAAAACTATCTAAAAATAAAAGTACAAACAAGAGTATTCGTTGTTCTGGAAGAACTTATGCATCCAGTACAATATATTCGACATTTAACCTTTTTTCTTCTGCAAATAAATATTCTCCTAAATTCGATAGAAAAAGTAATTCCAACTCAATCTATTGTTCTCGTTTGGAGGAAGTAATACTACTAATCACGAGATTGTCCGTATTTTAGTTATTACTTGACATCATCGACAGCCTTTACTTCACTTATTTTTTTAAAAATTCCCTTCTTTTTGCATACGCGCTGAAAACGTTGGTAGGTTGAGTATAAACCAATCCTTAACGTGAAAGGATAGACTACCTATTACAACTAGTTATCTACATTAAGTTGTCTATCTAACGTAAATAAACCATGAGAATCTCACTGATGGATGATTTTCATAAATTGTCGGTCAGGATACACGTTCGATAATTTTTCGTCCAGTAATTGTGACTGTCAACGGTCAAGTTACGCTGGGACTGAAATCTAGGCCTAATTCGCTAGTATCATCGTGAGTTTACGTTGATTGTGGCAGCTTAGGACTAACATTCAGTCCTAACGTATCTTGACGGCTGTCAACTTATTTTCATTTCCGAGTGAATTTACTTGATTCAAGTACTTAACTGCTTGGTAAGTACTGGCAAGTATTTTCACAACTATTTGCCATAAAGTTTTACAAGTTCTTCTCCAACCCAGGTTAAACACAACTGACATTTAATAGGACATAAATGACTTATTAACGAAATGGCTACAACAACAGGGTTTCAACAGGCTTTTTATTGTGAAAAAAATGATCAGTTAACAGGCAGACCATTCATTGTTCTTCTTCTGACCTTTAATGATGGCCTAAAAACAAGCAATTAATTGTGTTAGTAAGGCTCAGATTTAGACACCCATTAAGTGGTATTTTACTGCCCGTTTTATGACCGTTACATAAACAGACAAAAAACGAACATTCAACGGTTGCCGTTTAATTCACCCTTTTTGTTTCGCTGACCTCACCACTATATAAATCACGTTGTTTTCTCATAGAAACGTAGAGTTTTGTTTTCCGCGACTATATAAGTCATCGAAACTTGTTGAGGCAGTAGCTACTGGTTCTAGGGATGGCACCGATCATACCTAGCCCTAGTGAAAGTACTCATACTATGAGTACGATTTTGCTCATAATTTGTCCATGAGTACTCATATGAGTTCTACTAACAACTTTTGAGTAGTTTTACTCAGTGAGTACTCAGTTACTCATGTGAGTACTCAGTTACTCATGTGAGTACTCAGAAAATATTCATTCACCATTGTATTTTGCAAAAAGGGAACTGTACAAAGAACGTAGAATTTAGTAAAGAAACATAGAATATTTATATTATTTTTTTTCTCGCTGGCCTCTCAGAGATGGACTTGTCTGTAAATACATTCACTAGGAAGGGAACCAAAAATATTCGAAAATTTGGAAAGTCATTTATTTCATGGTAGTGGTCAGGAAGAAATTAGTCATGATCAACAGTTGGATCATTGGCCATAAATAGCCAATAATTACGCAAAAATGACCATTAAACGATCGTTATTAAATGCTTGTTTTCAGACTGTTTCTTGACTGTTAAAAAAATGCCACTTTTAGGCATTAACACGTTTCCAGTTATAATGCCGCGAAGTGGTTAAAAAATGGCGTTAACTAGCTAAAAAATGTTATTTAAGACACATATTGTGGGCTGCTAACAGGCATTTAATAGACAATAAATTACACCGTTTTCAACGTCCTGGGAAGATTGCAATAATTGGTTGTACTACTACGAAGTGCTTTGTGAAGGTACTTGCGATGCTTTCACAGTTACTTTTACTTGGCAAGTGCCTGTGAAGTGAAGTAAAAATGCTTACAAGTAAATTTACCTGTGAAAAGAAGACAAGTAGTGGATTCATTAGGTAAGCGAAGTACTTATCCAAAGTGATGGAATCCAAGTACATTCACTAGAACTGACAGTCACAATTGCTGGAAGAAAAATTATTGAACATTAAACTAACTTGATTTAGAGAGTCTACGTTACAACGTGCAAAATTTGTGATGTTTTTTTCGCTCTGCAGCGAGTTTGATCCTTCCATTGTTTGTTTCTTGTAATTTATTTATAAAAATTTAACCTACAAAGATACCAAGAAACAACGTTAAAGAAATAGTTTTGTGGAAAGATATCTCATCTACAATTTAGTATGATTTGTTCACACTTCTGAGTGGGTCTAACGGAAAATTCGACCGCTTTTTGAATAACGTAAAAATTTACACTAAAGAAAAACGATTTTTTCCTATCATTTGATGCCATAGTTGAAGTCATAGTATTATGTTAACTTATATTATAGTATAAATTCATGTATATGTTATTTTTTAAAAATTTAAATGTCTTATAAAAATATCTTTGACTTATTAAATTATTAAAATAAAATATTTTTTATTGTATATGAGTGTGTGGATATAAAAGTTACGATTGGAGATAAAGAAACTTTTCTGTATGACCTGAGAAAATGAAAAACAAAATTAGTTCATCAAATTAATTAAATGATAATGATAACTGAATCACCAAATTTTTCTGTCCGCTCAAAACTTGAAATCTTTTTTACAAATAAAATGGGTTTATAAGTAACCGACTACGATGCATTGAATGAACACATACTCGAGATCTCCAGAGACTCTCCACAGAGTTTTCAAAGAACTTTTCGGAAAATAACAGGATGGAATTGTGTGAGTAAAGCTGGTACGAAGGATTTTCTTAGGAAATCGACCACAGCGAATCCAACAGACACAAGCTCAAAATTCCTAGATAATTTCTAGAAGATCTTTTTGGAAATATTGGAGTTGAGGCTCGCACAAAGGACATTGATGGGAGTGATTAACTATGGCGCTTCCAATAAATATTGATAGGATGGAGTTTCCAGAGAATCCCTTAAGATGTTGGAATTTTGAAACCGAAACAAAATGTTTGTATAAGGAACCCACCGTGACGTATGAAGAACATATTTCTGACACCTTCAGAGTTTCTGAAGGATCTCCAGAAAAACCTTTTTTGGTTTTTTGAAACTTTCGAATCTTTCTATTTTTAGATTTTTTCTAGATATTAAAGAAGTTGCAAATATGGTGAAGAGAAACAAGAGAATGAGCCAGATCAATGATTTAACGTTAAAAAAGAAAACAATTCATACCTTTTATCAGAAAAACAGAGTTCATTTAAAAAACGTTGATTACATGAAACTAAAAATCGCAAAATATCAAAATAAAGTTCTGAAATTCTTTCAGAAATCATCTGGAAGCCTCAAAAATATAAATGCTTCACAGTTGACCATATAAGGAAACATTTTCTTCCACCTTCAAAGCTTACAGAATGTTCAAAAGGTTTCTGAAGATCTCGTCCATCTTATATTATATGCATCATGGTCGATTATCTATGAATTCACCTTGTTCGAAAACAATATTTCAGATTTTATGGCACGCTACAAAGCGTAATTTTAATAAGAAGGTCACTTAACTGCTCGAAATAAAAAAGAGGAGCAACTTTGTTTTAAGTTCTCATTGTACCTTTGAACTAACTATTAATATATTATAATAAGTTTTGAAAGAAATTTATGTTGTGAATCAAAACTTATAAGTAACCTACTGAGAAGTGTAAATTAGTCATGTATCAGCTTCAGGTCGCACTTTTCTTAAGAGATATAGAAGATTTTAAAACTTATAGTCAAATAAGGAATGGAATGGTGATATTTTGAGTCTATCAGAAAGTTAATAAAAAACAGATACCTACAGGCACAAGTTTTTCCTCTCATTTTAACATCGCTAAACGTATATACAAAATGCTAATTAATCAACTAATTAAATATTCGAATTGAAATATGATCTAATATTAATGTCAACAAATACGATCACTTAAACATATGGATTCCTTTAAAAGTAAAAGAGGAATAGAAGAAAAATTAAAAGAAAAACAAATTATAAGAATCGTGATAGAGTGTAAAACCTAACTCGCCTTTATATGTAACCCCCACCTCTTAAGTCCTTCGTCGGATTTTTCATACTGTCATTTTATGATTTTTCGCTCTCTCTTTTTTAACCAGATGAACCAACTTATCTTAGCAGAAGTGGACCCCTCCATATCTTTTTGATTTCTGATACTATTCAAGAATCCAATTATTCTGCCCCTAAATTCTGGCATACCCCTTTTTTAGACACAACTCAGCAACGGGCCAAGGGACCTAGTGTTTAAATGATCGAACGTGCCCTAAAAAGCATAGAAAAACCCTTGAATCTAGATAATATCCCCGATAAAATCGTAATCATTGGGAGTATTAGAGCAACTTAAAAGAGGCTGGACAGATGAGATCAACAAATTCACGACTATACAGATGAAAAGCATGATGATTTTCCATTTTCGAGCGTAGGATCCTGGGAAAATAGAATTGAGTTTTTTGTACCTAATTGAAGGAACCTTTACCACTCATAATATATGATTGGATTGACCTCCCAGGTTAAAATAGGGAAATTTCCAGATCATATCTCTAGCCTTTCTCTCCTTAACTGTCAAATCATCCCCAAGGAATTAAAATTTTGTAATCCTTTCTCAGGCACTAGTTAAAGTAAACTAAGTTTCCTACTTCAGTATAAATGAGTAAAAGACCCCCGAGTTGGAACCATACAATAGGTGGGGGAGTGAGAGGGAGAATTCCAGAGAGCTAGAAGACATTTGAGTAGGTAACTTTCTTACTTATTTTGGTTTTGACGTTCGTCTTTAAGGATCTCTTCCTTTAAATGACGGCGGACACGACTAATCTGATCCTTAATATCATTAGTTCACCTGTAGCCTGCACCCAAGAACCGATCTGCCATTAAACTGGCGGACCCATTTGGTTTTTAAGTATTTTGTACCCATTTTTCATTCCAAGATTTGCTGAGCTCAGATTTAAAAGGAGTGATTTTTGGTCTCGCGACGATAAAACTGGAAAAATAAAAATATAACTCTACAGTTATCTGCCAGCATCAGCTAGAGTTATCATATTTGTGATCAGCGTATTAGACTTTATTATATATCAGGAATGGAGTGAAGTGAAGACAAAAAAAATGAGAAGATGGGTAAGCATCCAAAGAGTGATCAGAGATAGTATAAAATTAGAAAAAAATTTGATTGCAGAGATGGCGAAGCTTTTTCGAAAGCGTTCCCTCTACAGGCGAAAAACAATAATTATTTAAAAGTGAAAGGATGCGCATCCTTCTGCTTCAATAGTTGTTTTTCTATATAGACAGTACAGGAATAGTGTTCTGTCTTCTAGAAGTATTCATATTTCAGACTATAAATCTTTAACATTTTTCTTTCACGTTATTACTTTGGCTCTATGAATTTACTGAGCTACATGTGCAATAGATAATAACAGTTCAACGAGTCGAGAGAGGGCTATTGAATAATACAGCTAGCAACGGATCTTCAGAAATGTCAGTCTAACCGAACGAAACAATCTTGGAGGAGGGTAAAAATAAATCTATACATCTTAATAACCATCAGAAAGAGTTGTGTATTTAGATAATGCGTTAAACCAACCACTTGTGAAGTAGGAAAAAACAACATCATTGAACAGTGTAATGTTAACGTAAATGCTTGCAGTATGATGCATAACGTTCAATTTCCTCCTATTCTATATTCTATAATTAAATTGATCAACAGCATGTTATATGTTTGTTTCCAGCATAAAAAAGCCTATATAAAAAAATAAATATTTTATTCGCGTTCTCAAGATTAATATGTACATGAGATATTTGTTTTTTTAATAGAGTATGATATGAAGATCTTGAAAATATAACGTGTGAGATAGAGAACAAAGAGGAGAAAAATGAAAACGAAGTAAACGTTCTATGTGAACAATTTTTGTATATATAAAGGCAAGAAAAAACTTTTTTTTATTATACTGAACTGTATTTTCCGTTTCTCTTTGACCTGAACAATTGTAAGAATTTTTTCTTTCTTACATAGAGAAAGTACTAAACGAAATGCTTAGTAGAAAAAAAAAGAAGAAAGAGAAGAATAGAACGAAGTGAACTTCCAACGAAGAAAAAGGATAAAGGAACGTCTCATATTATCATCATGTTTATTGTACACGATGAACTGACTACTACGATGATGTTGAAAGTAAAATGTCTACGATTTTGTTTATGATCAAAAACTGAGTTATTTGTGAGATATACAGATGAAAATATGTTTAGTGTTTAGTGCTCAATAATTAATAAATGAAAAAACAAACTTTATATTATGTTGTTTTTCTATCAGTTGTTTGTATCAATTTTTTATCGTCAATGGCAAATGGAGAAGGTTCGGGAAAGAACGGTAAGAAAGTTTGCATATAATCTGTGAGAAAATATAATTGACTTCGTAATTAGTTAAAGAAAGATTTAAATGTACAAATAAAATATCCCTATAAATATTTTCAAAAGTTGAAAACAGAGCATCTGTCTGTTTTTCTTATTTAAAATCTGAATAAATTACAGCTGGTCTTAGTATCTATAGGATTTGATAAAATGTAACTCGAGCTAGATGCATTCCGGAAAAATGAACTGAACAGTAACTAAAGCAGTACTATTCATATGAAAATGCAAGTTGTAGCATATTTTTTGAATGACAGAGACTAGTTTTTCAAAGATACTGTCCAAATTTCTACTTTCGAAAAGAATGTTAATATTTGTTTTGCTTTCGAGAAGATGTCCCCCTGTCTTTTCTATCGAACAACAAAAACTGCACGCCTCAATCTCTTTTCGTTAAAAAGCTACTCAAACACTCTCTAATTGCATTTTATTTTGACACGGAATTAAGTAGGAATTAATATAAGCAACTGCGCCATAACGTTCACTAGTCTGCATTACAGTCCAGTCAGAATGAATATTTCAATGGAAGGATAAAGCGTGTTTACGAGCTGAAGAATAATATAAAATTGACAACTTTACCTACATTTTGAGCCAGAGCGTGTACAATAACTTCATTTGCTTCATTTTGTTTATTATTTGTGTACAATTGAGCCCGGAATAAAGTATGTCTGTTGAATAAATAATAAATACACGTGATTCTATGCATTGCTCTCGTCTTTCATACTACTTTTGACAAGAAAAATATATTTTTATCAACGGACGAAGATAACCTCGAAGCTTCGTGCTTTTTACTTTGAAAAAAATATACTACTGTACAAACAGTTTCACTTTGAGTTGAACAGATTTTTTCCATAAGAATGTCAAAGAAAACATAGTTAGAAGTGCACGAGTGCACTAATAATAATTTATAAGTGTATATAGAAAGTCAGAATTTTTTAATTAAAGGAAATAAAAATTATTAATTTAAAAGAATAAAATTAACACTGTCAAAAGACTGAACATTTTTTTTGTTGATATTTGCTATTTCCTACAAATATGAGTAAAAACACAAGAACTTCTACGAAATATCCTGTAGGAATTATATATAACAGCGGATTTTAGAATTATAGGCTGTCCGGGCTCAATTGTACACAAATAATAAAGAAATTGAAGTTATAAACGGGCTTATTTGTGTTCGAAAGACAAGATAATTTATATGTTTTGACTTCCAAGCTCATTTCTATCTTTTTTCAACTAATTAATCATTTCGGGCTCTAATATGTACTTTGTTCAGGCTCAATTATTTTCACGTCTGTTTTCTATTCTCGAACAAAAACTTAAAAGAAATTTCATGCTTTTATATATTGTTTTGTCTAATATATTTGTTTTTCTCACACATACACTTATTGAGCGACGACTGTCATGTATGCATGATACTTGAATTTATACATGCGCTGCTGATGATAATAGTAACGATGGTCAACAATAGATCATATGTTTTTTTTGCATGTATAAGAAATATGTGTTTTTTTCATTTATCTTTCTCTTCCTTAAGGGAATATGTCTCGCATATAAAATTGTTACTTCTTAAGTGTATATGACCCTTTTCTTCCATTAAAGATGAATAGTTGAACGTTGATTCCATTATATTGACTTCGATTAATTGCATAGTGATTGCATAATAGAAGAAGAAAACACTCAACATTTATTATGTAACATTCTTATAATAGGAATTTATATATCATCTATTTATATTAAATATCTCACAGAGAGAAATCAATTATTTAGCTTTTATAATTGAGAAAATAGTTTTCAATTACTATTTTTTGTTCATATTATTTATTGAAGCACTTGTGCTGCTACCCATTAATAAAAATAGAGACATAAATATAGAAAAATCTATTTTCCGGTTTATTATTAGTATGATTAAAATGAAAACGTAAATAAAATATTGGGTAATTAAACGTTGACAAGTAAAAATAAATCAAATCAAATTAGATACCTTGATTGAATAAGTAATCATAAATAGAGACATTAGATTTATGATTAAGACAAAGAAGTATAAAATTTATTTTACTTTTTCTATCAATCTGCGGAAAGAGTTTTTCAGTTATACATTGTACCAAGAAGAGAGCAAACAATGATACGTGAATAATTTACACGAAATAGAATCGTATTGAGATAACATATTTCTAAAAAGAAAATAAAGAAAATTTTGATTTTAATTTCTGTATATATATATATATATATATATTGTAGGGATCCAATGTTTAGAAGATGAATTTCGATGTGACAATATTTTATGTTTACCACTTGCCTTCGTGTGCAATGGAGAGTTTAATTGTCGGGATAAGTCAGACGAGTTAAATTGTACAACTGCCATCATCAATAATGGTCTATGTAATTTGAATGTATCGATTAATTGTGAACAAGAAATTTCACATAGTATTAGATTAATTGAACACGATTTTGATCTAGAAAAATTTCTCGTTGGAAAGCCGATACAAATATGTATTCTACGGTAATATTTATCAACCATAGTAATATAAATAATTGTTTCAATTAGAATTTCTCCTTTGTTTTTTAAGTTCATCTGTCTGTGATGGTGTGGTGGATTGTAAAAATGCCATTGATGAACAATGTACAAACAGTATGTATTAATTGCATACTGTCTCATATAAAATTAGTATAGTTTTTGATACACTACTAGGAAATCCAATGATTCAATGTTCGAAAGAAGACGAATATCATTGTACAACAACAAACAGATGTATACCAAAAGCATGGCTGTGTAATGGAATCAACGATTGTAAAGATCAATATGCGTCAGATGAATCAAGTATATCATATTTTTCAATTCTATTCAAAATAACTTGAGTGTTTATTTTTACAGATTGTGAAATGAATGAGAAAAATCAATGTTTATCAAACGAAAATAAATGTATTAATAACTCTCAATGTGTTCAAAAGATATTTGAATGCGATGGATTGAAAGATTGTGTCGATGGAAGCGATGAAAGACCATCATTGTGCAGTATGTTAAAATAAATACTTCTCAATCTCGTATATTACAAATTACGTATATTACTTTGTTTTAGATCGACCACGTTTTTGTACACCGGATCAATTTTTATGTAAAAGTTCACAGTTATGCGTACCAAAATCATTGTTATGTGATACTGTAACACAATGTCATGATAACAGCGATGAATTGAGTTGTACTTGTCCATCAGATGATTATGTGACAACGAAATTATTTTATCGTTGTGATATCAATACATGCATAGAAAAAACATTAAAATGTGATGGTACAAATGAAGACTGCATATTGGGCAATGACGAGAGAGATTGTAAGTAGATCATAATCGAAGTAAAGTGAAATAGAAATATTGCATGGAAAAGTTTTGAGAGTCTTTTTTTTTTTATGATAAAAAAATGAATTTATCAAAATATGTGATTAATATAAATTGACCATTTAGGTCCAACGTATACATCGAAAATGTGTGTAAATAATACATGTTCAGCTCCCAATCAAAATTGTAAGGGTTATTTTTATCGTAAAAGATGTGTTTGTGAAGGTGGATATCGACTAAATTATACAACAGGATTATGTGAAGATGTTAATGAATGTAGCGAGAAAACAATATGTGATCATTATTGCATTAATCTCAAAGGATCATACAGATGTGGTTGTGCCGAGAATTATCAACTAAATATTGATAAACATACATGTTCATTGAGAAAAACGTCAGACACAATCGAATCGTACATGATTAGTCTTGGAGAAAATGGTTTATATAAAGCAAAGATGATTAATACTGAATTTGAACTTCATTCACTTAATAATGAATTTGATAAACAATTTTTTATGGATACTTCGTCAATATTAGTTAAACTGGCTAACGCATCCAATCCTTATCTAATTGATTACGACTGGTCTACACAAACTTTCTATTATGCTGAATGTACAACATTGATAAGACAAACAATAATGTCATGTGCGAAAACATTAAATATTTATTCTATTAAATTGAATGAAAGAATACAAGAGAAAAAATTAATTGTAAATGGTCGAGATTATACGTCTGTTCAATCAATGGCCGTGGATTGGCTAGGTAAAAATTTATATTTTGTTAATACAAGATTACAAACAATCGATGTTTGCAAATTAAATGGTAATTATTGTAGAATATTATTACATCAAATATACAGTGATTATATACCGCAGAAAATTTTATTATATCCAGAAAAAGGGTAAGATTAACTAAAGCTAAGTGCCAAAGATTTCTGAATAACTTTAGATAGTTCAGCGTATTAATTGAATTATATTAAATTTAATTATTTAGTATACCATTTTGTTTGGTATGTGACGAATAGGAAAATCTCTACAGATGAGCCTTCATTGACTTCGTGGTTAAAAGTCAGATTTTCAACAAATCTTACTCTAAAACTTATGAACTCTATTTTGAATAAGACTTATTCTTTGTGGAAATTTTTAATATTTTTGTAGAGCATCGTCTCCTCTATCTATTTGTATCAAAAGCAAATTTAGAGATTTTATAGTTACTGGAAACTGAATTTTTCCACTCAATATGCATTTTAGAGTGACGTTTGGTTATACTTTTCTTTCACTCTGACTTTTTAAGTAAGAAATCAGTTAAGATTCATCTGTGCAAAATTTCCTGTTCACAATATCTTAAATAAAATGAAATATTTTAAAGTTAAATATGATACAGCCTTTACGTCTTAAACTATGAAAGAGACGGAGTGTTAGGTAGATTAAGCAAGTTATACTGTTAATTTTATCAGTTGATCATTAATCAGTTTTTAATTCTCTCTCTTAATTTCTTCTAGATTGTTATTTTATACAGCTATTGTTAAAGGAAAATCTCAACACATTGTTCGCATGAGTATGGATGGCAAAAATTTGAAATTATTTTTTACAACAAAAACAAAATCGGATACAATGAATGCGGATTATTTACGTCCTTTATTGACCATTGATCGTAAATCAGCTTATCTATTCTATTTTAATGGTCATGATCAAATTTATACAATTGATATGAATGGACATGTTTTGTCACAACATTATACATTTAATGAAATGATAACAATAAAACCTTTTCATGCTTTTCAAATATTTGCTGATAAAATGTATCAATCTTACTACGATGTTAAAACAAAACGTCGTGAATTTCGTATATCGTTAAAATATGCATTAGCAACGATGCTCTCAGTAAATAATAGTAAAACGAGTGAACTCAGTCGAATGCTTCAACGTTTCTATCAATTTCAATTATCCACATTCTTGAAACCACGTTCTTATTTATACAAGTTATATGTCAGACATTATCCATTGTACATGATCGATTTTATTATTGTTCATTCTTCGCAACAAGCATTAATTCAAAACAATTCTTGTAGTATCAATAATGGTAATTGTGAACAATTATGTTTGTTGAATGCAATGGATCAAACAAAGGTGACGTGTGCATGTGCACAATACTATGATTTGGCACAAGATGGAAAATCATGTATACCCAATTGTCCCGTACATTTCTTCAACTGTCCATTATCTAAAAAATGTATACCATTTTATCAGCAATGTGATGGGATCAACGATTGTTTCCTGGGAGAAGATGAAACTAATAAAAATTGTCAGGAAAAACTTTGTAACACACAGAATGGAACGACAATCAGTTGTTTGAATAGTTCAAAGTGTATATCCTATACGGATTTATGTAATAATGTAACGTCATGTCCAAGTGGAGAAGATGAAAATGAATTGATATGTGGACATTATTGTGAGTGGCCCAGTCTAACAACATGCAATAAAAAATATGGTAGTGTTTGTTCAACGGAAGAATTTTTATGTGATGGTAAATGTGTTGATATAAGTCATCGATGTGACGAAACTCCGTATTGTTGTAAGTAAATAAGAATAAGTAGTCATAAAATGTACTATTATATCGTTCGTATTTAGATGATAGTTCCGATGAGCCGTTTGATTGTAAGAATGTAACATGTCCCAGCCATTATTTCAAATGTCCATCTGGTAAATGTATATCATTAACGAAAGTTTGTGATAACTTTAACGATTGTGACGGATCATCACAAAATGAAGACATTAACAAAATCGGAGCCGATGAAACAAAAGAAGCTTGTGATTCATTACTAAACACATCATCAATCTTTGTGTGTTATGATAATCAAACGCGTATACCACTTCATGAACTTTGTAATGGTCGTCCCGATTGTCCCGATTCTTCGGATGAAGATCATTGTGCAGTACAAACAGTATGTGCAGTGAACGAATATAAATGTGACGAGCGATGTTATCCACACACGATTATATGTAACGGTTTTATCGATTGTTTCGATGGTAGTGACGAACAAAACTGTTCCCAAATGGCAATTAATAGTAGTGCTATAGGATGCAATAGACCAAATATGTTTAAATGTAAAGCAAGTGCTTATTGTATTAATGAAACTTATGTATGCGATGGTGATCTGGATTGTGGAGGTCAGTTTATTAACTGTCAAAGAAGTCATGCAACTTTTTTTCTCTCTTTATCTAAAAAGATTCATCCGACGAAGAAAATTGTGGTGAGAAAAAAAGTGTATTGAAAGATGAAACTTGTCTATCCGGTTATCGATGTTTACAACAACAACAAATTGGTGATAGTACCAAATGCATACCTCTGACTGAACTATGCGATGGCCATGCTCAATGTCCATTCGCTGATGACGAACATAAATCAGCTTGTCGTAAATATAAACAATTTTCACTTGATATCATATACAGAGTTGGGTGACTCATCATTTTCTCGAGTTTGAGTCGCATCAAAAGCTATCTCGAGCGATTTTTTCAAAAGCTTAACATTTCCACTAGTTTGCTTTTGCAAGAACGCCATTCAGATTCTGTCTCTATTGTTTTTAAGTCTTCAATCTGACCAAATGATGAAAATTTCTCCTCAGAATACTCTCAAATCCCAATCTCTTTCTGTCTATCTGTATAGAACAAATACAGGAAACACACTCATATCAATGTAAAGTTTCATATGACTGACTTGAGTCAGTTTATGGTTTATAAAGTCTTTCGTTTCGAGTACGAGTTCAAATCTGGACCATATAACGATGCGACGCCCATCTCTGATTGCATATATACTCAGAGTTTTATATATATTTTTAAGCTAACTGTCCTGAATGTGATGCAAAGAGTTTTTGTGTTATGATCAATCGTATACCGGAATGCCAATGCAAAACTGGTTTTATTATGATAACAAATAATACTTGTGTGAAAGAAGAAAACGTTTGCAATTACGACACCTGTTCACATGTGAACAGTACGATCGATTTATGTTTAAAGAAAAAAATAGATGATTGCATCTGTGATGTGGGTTTCAGAAGAATAATATTGAATTCGACCGATGTGTCATGTGTTTTCAACAAAAGCTCATCCATCAAAGTGTTCCTTTATCCACATACATCCTTTACAATTCAACAACAGTCGTTTTTATTAAAGCCAATATCACCATCACACCGTGTTATCTACACTAGATTTATTCCAATAAATTCGGACTCATACTTTATCATTTATATAGAAGAACGCTATGGTCGAGGATATATTTACCAGCAAAAGTTTGAAATTAAATCAAGAGATCGTGGAAAACGGGATGTTACTCATTACGAAGTTATCCAGGTAGTTTTCTATTTCTCTTTATGATTGCTAATTATATTTGTGATTTATTTGCTAGTTGTGGTCATCACGAATTTACCAGTTTATTTCGCTTGAGATCGACTGGATACATCGTATTATTTATGCTTATTACAATGATCCATCATCACTCGAGAGTGGCATTGAAATACTATACTCTAATGAAAATTACACAAATTTAACCTATATTCAACGTTTAACGTTTTCTAATACAAAGACAATATCCGCAATGAAAGTAAACCCATTTCAAGGGTATGTGAACTATTAACTCCCGTTGTTAGCCTGACTAAATTTTTAATTTTTCTTTTAGATATTTGTACATTAGTAGTTATTTTGATTCACAACATTCATTAATTTATCGTTCTTGGTTAGATGGATCAAAGTTAGAAGTATTTATTCAGCATGTGTCGTCACCTATCCTGAGTATGGCGATCGATTATCGACATGCACAACTTTACGTACTTTTATCAAATGGATTAGATCATTCAGAAATTGTATCTTATTCATTGAATAATAAACAATCATGGAAAAAGACAATTTATGCATTTAAAGGTACTGATCTCAATCCTTTATTTGGATAATAGTAAAATTATTTTTATTTTTTATTTAGATGTGAAGTCATATGGTCTCGATATGCACGATGATACACTCATAATTATGAAACAAGAATCTCAAGATGATTACCATGAAGTGTGGCTGGATAAATTTAATCGATCAAACATAGAAAAATATCATCAATATCGATTTCCCTATAGAATAGAATATATCCATGAATACAAATATCCAACAATCGGTAATTCAAACAGTAAGTAGTTATAATCTATCCTTTTTTGTATCACTTCTACAGTACGGCATTCTTCTCGATAATTAAGCATTTGAATAAGAAAATGATGAAATTTACGAATGGCAGCGTAAAATATATTTAAGATTTATCAAAAAATTAATATTAGGAAAAAGTCAATCTTTAAACCATTCAATGGTGATTTTCAAGGCTAGAGTAAACCAGGGAAAACAAGAGCTTTTATAAAAGCTCAGTTCATTTGAAGAAGGGAGGATCAATTTGCATCAACTTCTGCCGTGAAAAACTGAACAAACCGGTGTATGAATTATAGTTAGATAACGAATCAACAAATTTGTTGTACTTACGAAGGAACATCATCAACTGCCCCTCGCTTTTTTAATGAAAGCCATATAATTATGAGCGGTCGGCTGTGCTATTTCAAATATGACCATGCAAGCGGCAGTTAGGTCTTCGGAGGCACGGTTTTTCAGAAAAACATTTTTCTATGGCGAAATTTGATATTAGGTGTTTGTAAGAGTTACTGCTACTAAATATTATTTATTTCACAAGTTTATTTCTCTTCTGTATGCGCACTTTTTGATTTTTTCTCCATCTAGGGTGAGCTCTTCCCACTGAGAAAGATAAACATGGCTTAAATGTCATAGCCAACGACTGTAAAAATCCTAGTATCGTAATATCTTTAGATGATTTACCAATGCAGAGAATTGAACTTATCATAGAATCACAAATATTAGTATATTATCTCTACAATCGATTTATAACGAGAAAAATGAGTGTTTTATAGACAACTCGATATGCTCTACAATCTGGACAGA
Source organism: Didymodactylos carnosus (assembly GCA_905250885.1). Classification (NCBI taxonomy): domain Eukaryota; kingdom Metazoa; phylum Rotifera; class Eurotatoria; order Philodinida; family Philodinidae; genus Didymodactylos; species Didymodactylos carnosus. Next base: position 62,405 of record CAJNOQ010000004.1, read on the forward strand.
CCAAAAATCTTTTTTAGTAAAATGTTTTTCTGGGAAACCGTGTCTTTGAAGGCCTAACTGCCGCCCCCATGGCCATATTCGGAACCAACACCGTCGACTGTCTATAACTACATAGTTTTCATTAAAAAAGCGAGGGGACAGTTGGTGATGCTCCCCCGTTAGTCAGTTTCGTTTGTTTTGACCATATAGGACTGGGCTCTTTGGGGCTTGATCACCATTTGATGAAGCATGTTATAAAAGCTAAACGACATTTCATTTTGTTCAGAAATGTTTGTTCTACACCTATGAGCCATCGAAAAATTTTTTTTAGTATAGACTCTGAAATCTGGGCTTTTAGAGTTTATATTTTTCAGAAACTCATTTTTCGACCGTTTTAATAGAGCTTTTATTTTTACCTATTCCGTTGAAAAAGTCATTCAGCTACTCAAATTGCGCTAAAAGACTGGTTTTGGGCTCTCCGATTGAGGAAAAATATTAAAAGGGTATGCGTGTACTTATTATTTTTCTAATACTGTATATGAGTAAGATGTAGTAAACATGGAGATCTTCCGGTTTTATCATTGGAAAACTCTTTTTTAGTGATAAAAGAAGTGTGTACAAACGATATGTGTAAATCGAACGGAACGATCTGTATTACATCTCCCGAACAAAAACCAATGTGTGTTAATCCTACTGGTAATTATCGAAAAAAAAGATTTAACTCATGTCTTATCCTTGATGGTTCTATTTTTCTTTTTACAGAAATTTCAGTATGTGGTTATCCCTGTCACAGTCGAGGTATTTGTTCAAATGACCAATGTATTTGTTCAAATCTCACATATACTGGCGATGACTGTAAAATGTGCCGTATTGGCAACGAAGTAATTGGTTGTGTAGATGCCACATTACCGTGTGTTTGTTATTTAACGAAATCTTTAAAATATCATACTCCATATTCGTGTATGTCATTGATCAAAAGAGAAGAAGTTGGTAAGCAAAATATTATTCATACTCAAAAGTTTCTATAGATTATGTCTGTTTATCTATTTGTTTCTAGAAGTTCCATGTCGTCGTGTTATTCAAATCAGCGATCGGAAACAATGTACGAAAAGTTTATTTAATCCACCGTGTGTCGAAGAAAACACAATTTCATATGAAACAAATAGAAATCGTTGCAGTTGTATTGAACAATTATTTAACACAAGCTATTGTAACAATAATGGAGCTTATTCACTTGAGGATGATAAACCCATTTGCACGTAAGTCTAATCAATATAGATTTATTTTGTTCATCAGTACTCAAGTGTACATTTACTTTCTCTAGATGCACATTGCCGGTCACTGGGGATCGATGTCAATATAATACTTGCAAAAATAAATGTTTTAATAATGGAACATGTACGACTAATACAACACACGTCATCTGTCTGTATGTAAAAGTATATTGAGATATTTTATGGCTCTTTTTATTTATTTATTTATTTATTTTTATAGTTGTCATGTTAATTACAGTGGTGAACAATGTCAAACGTGTGATTTAAAGTGCAAAAATAAGAGTGAATGTGTTCTAAATGAAAAGAACATAACAGTATGTCGGTAAGAAAACTATATTTATTTAATGTACAATAATCTGTTTACTTTTTCTGAATAAATCAAACGTCAATATAATATTTCTTTTAGATGTTCACCCAAATTTTCAGGTGATCGATGTGAATTGACAGTATCATCTCAACGACATTTTCCATTTATTATATTATTTTTAATTACTTTTATTTTGGTGTCTATTTATTCACTCGTACACTTTGGCTCCAGATATTTAAAAAGAAAGATATTGTACTCTCATCGTCGTTTAAACGAACAATTAGGTTTAGAAATAAATAATCCCTCTTATACAACTGTTCCCACTACGGACAATACGAATCGAGACGAATTAATTTTTGATGATTTACTTACCAATGAAGATGTTAATCCTGTTGAAAATGATTCAAAACCATTCAAACTTGTCAAACGTGATACAATAATGAATACCGACGATATTGATGATCCATTTTATGTCGATGAAAAACAACCAATATTTAATGGAAGAACGATAATGCCGTTAAAAACATCGAATCAATCACTAAATCGTAATTCTAGCAATGATATGTTATAATAACACATTATTCATATGTCGTATGGGTATGCACATTAAAAATCCAATCTATTTTGTTATACCTGTGTATTTCGATATGGATACTATCGATTTGAAGTCGACACACTACCGAAAAAAGTTTTTTTTCTGATCTATACCGCCCAAGTTAGTCAAGAAGTTTTTTGTTCACATTGGCCACTGACATGTTTGAGGAATACTTCTGATACTTGTAGAATTAAAAATGTTCCCCATTGTTCAATATAAGCTGAAAGGGATGCGCTTTTAAAGATGTCAGGGTAGGAAAAATAGAAAGTAGTTTATATTATGAGAAGAAATAAAATTACTTTCTCAAGAACAGGAGAAAATGTGTGTTATGACAAACATTTTTAGAAAAAATGAGCACATTGTCGAAAATTTTTTTTATCGGCATCTACCTGTATTTGTATACCGGTGTTCTCTTGTTATGTATAATTTGATTATTTTAGACAAAAATTCTAGTCAGTATCAGGAAAATAATGTCTAGTTTGTTTCATCCAATTAGCATCTTGATTAGAATGATTCATTTCTTCTGTTTTTTTTACATTCTTATTTCCCTGAAAAATAAAATTTGAAATATTTTTGTGCAAAATAGATAATTCAATGTATAGTTTTGTTTGGTTTTTTTCATTTTAATTGATATAAATGGTAAAACTTGACAACTACTTCGACTATTAAAGTAAAGAGTAATGTACAAAAAAAAACAAACATCTTGATAAGAAATGAACGAAAAGTTTATTTGACACTAAGAAGTACTTGATACATCGTGACTTTTTGACAGTATTACTGGTATAAGATCAATAGAAAAGAAAGATAATAGAATTCCAGTAATTGTCAATAAAATACCACACACTAGTGTAATTACTTCTTGTTTATCAGCTACTGTTAAATATAAAAAAAATTCTGGCTCTTCAAAAGCACTCACTGCTATCGTTCGATTATCTATTGATTTAATATTTTCATACAAAATATCAAACATATCTACTAAATAGGATAGACATGTTGATGTTGTTGAAATAAACGATCGTTTAATAAAAACGGGTAATTCTTCACATATTTCTTTTGTTGTTTGCTGTTTATCTCCTAAAAAATTGACTAAAATATCATGAATAAAATTCATGATAAAAAATAATTTATTTTTGTATGCTTTCATTTCGGTGACTTCTTTACTTAGAACAGAAAATAATTGTAAAAATGAAATGTTTTTTTGCCACTCTGTTAATGGAACTTTAATGACATGAAATTGATCGATTATTGATGAGTTAAATGGACTTGTAACATTTGAGAGAAGTAATGTACAATTTTGTTTAAGAAAACATTCAAATAACGAATGAATACTTTCTTCAAGTAAATTAGATGTTGAATTAGTCATTAATTTATCACATGTGGTCAAATTCCAATAATCACAAATCGCTTTTGTTAAAGACAATATTTGATTAATGATCATCGAATAATCTATTGACTTAACATGTTCAAAATTATCAAGATAACTATTGTAATATTTATTCATTTTTAAATAATAATTTGTTAATAAAACAGTATTAACACTTAAATTTTTAAATGAACTCATTACTGTTAAATCAGATACTTTTTGAGATAAAATTCCTTTTATTTTTGCAATGAATGGATGTTCTAATGGATCTTCATATAATGCATAAGTAGTAGAATTAAGTCCAATTTGATCGAGATTAATAATCAAATCAATATGTTTAAGTTCTATAGGAGCAAATTGATCTTTATTTAATTTAGAATTAAATTTATATGGAAATATATTTTTTTCTAGACGTTCGGCTAATTTTGATGAACCATATAAATTCCATGATTCTCCACGTAGAAATACTAGAGCAATATCACGTTGAATGTCCTTTAATAATTGATTCATTTTCATTGCACGTAATTGCCATGCTAGTCCTAATAAAACAATAACGCTGGATATCGTTGTTTGAGCGCCTATACCATTAGACGTTTGAAATGCGGAATAAAAATCAGTTTTTGTTATAAACATCAACACAGAACGTGACAAACGTTCAGAAGGTTTGTTTGCTTTTACGGGTAATAATGTTGCCCAAAGAATTGTATCATCATACGTACGACATTTGATTAAATATGGTTTATATAACATTTCACCTTAAAATAGACAAAAAAATTTTTTAATAGTTTTTTCATTTTCAAAGAAAGACAAATAAATATATCACCTAAAACTGAGAATGACGATCTTGCAAGACAAACTTTAGCATTCTTAGCACCATACATAGTCGATTTCATATGAGCTTTAACTCGAGGATCAACTTTTGTTTTATTAAAATCATTATACTGTTTTATACTTTGACGAATTGTTTCAAGTGCTGTATGATTTGTCAACCAGAATAGTGGTCGATTAATAGCAATTCCTCGAAAATCAAAGCCAAACTCATTTCGACGAATTACACAATCTTTAACTGAATTTTTACGATGAGCATCGGCAGTTTGTGGACAAGTAGAATCTTCAGTGAAATGTTTGTCGCTAGAAACATTAAATGTACCATCAATCAAAATTCCATTAACAATAGATGATGTAACATTGAATACAAAATATTCTAATAGTTGTTTTTCGGGTGGGATAAGAACGATATAGGGTTGATACTTTTTATTTGAAATCAAATATTCACCATCACTTTTTATCAACACTTCAATCAATGTTCCACGATTACCATTCGGATCTGAATAACAACCCATTGTTCTTTCTGTATCCAAATATTTTATACAAAATTTGAATGTAGTCGTCATATACATATTTAACTGTATTGATTTGACTTTTTTCGATAGTATAATGGAAATACATATCAGAAAGAAAAAATGTAAGATGAAATATAATGTTCTATAAATATTTAACATCTAGAGAAATTATGGAGTTTGATGAAAACTAAATTCCGATTCTTGATCCTTTGGTGCTCAATAGACTGATGAGATATCATTTATGAACTAATATATGACATGTTAGCTACTCATACGAAAGAAGATAAAAGTAATCATGCAAAATGTATTTATACTACTTTCTCTTGATGAAATCTGACTCTTTAACCTGAAACGATTTCAAAGTAGATGATAGTACCTGAAAATCTAGTCGATTTTTATTAGAAGTCAAACATGATTATAATAATGAGTCAATACGCGCCATGACTGTCTTCGCAGTTCATCCTGTTTGCCCTAACATGAAAGGAAACGAATTGTTCATTTGACTGAAATGTAGAGTTTTAGAAAATAAAGTTATCGTTTGTCAGATCATAGTAATAAGCAATAAAACAATCTTAATGTTTTCAAAAACGACAATATACAGTTTTCCAGGCGCGCGTAATTAAGTAAATATAAAACAGAAATTCGAAAAAATATCAATATATTAGATGATTTAGTCCTGGTGTTTGTAAATAGCGTTTACACATACTATTAAATTTAATGTTACGATGAAAATAAGGTAACATCAGTTTTTTCTTGCTTATGAGTGAGCCTATTTGTTTTACCCGCATTTTACCGGGTATATTTGACTGAAATATGCGATTTAACTAATCTTTAGCTAAAAGCTATCGAATACGGAAAAAACAAAGTTTCTAGATTTTTCTGCTAAAACTTGAGCAAAAATGATGACTTTAAGGTAAAGTTGGATTTTTCAAAGGAAACATTTGAGACCTTACTTACTCTCTAGTAAACAAAGCTATGAAGATCACCATATCGTAAAACCATGTGAAATTAACTTAACTTTTAATAAGCAACAGTTTCATAGCCAACCAACTTCGTTTTGTTGAATTAAGAATACTGTATCACCTCGTTCTGATCACTGAAATTGATTCTGGCACGTAAATAATAGATTGTTTTTAAAATCCACTGTGCACCGTTATTATATGGATATGCAATAGTGATGTAGTACTGATCACTACTCTACAGTGGTTTACTCGTGAGTGGCTCTCGAATTCCTCGCATTACTCTTTCTGGTGATTTCGTCGTCGGCTTTAACCATCCGACTGTATAAATCGAGCGTTTTTTCTGCGCTATGACTTACTGCAATGTTACTGAAAGGGCTATTTAATGGCATAAAAAGTTTTGTTCTTAATGCTAAGGATAGTGGGAAAACACATCAAAAATTAACTTGATAATACCGAAGCAAGAAGTAAAACATTTTTTTAAATAAATCTGATGAAATGAAAATAAAAGGGATTCAGATTATAACTCTAGACTCCTTTAGCTAGACAATAGTGAAAGAAAGCTTTTAGCTTCAACCTGTAAATCTGTTTTTCTCAGTCCAAAAACATTTTTAAGATAAATAAGGTTATATTTCGAATTAGCGTGTTGAGGTACATCAAACCATGTATAACAACACAATAAGTTTTGAATCGAACAACTATCTATCGAAATTTTTTCCGATGAACCAACGAGACCAACGTTTTTCAATATAAATGAATCTCTATCGCTTTTAAATACATAGTGAAGGTTGAATAATACAATAAATGATTACGTTCTAAACATATGGAGAGCAGTATTAATCGATGAACACCTGTTTCCTTGGCCGGACCACAGTTGATAGTTTTATTTCTGTTTATATTTTATAAAATAAGGATTTGCACAAATTATCCAATGCACAAAGTAAAACATTTGGAAAGGCGGGTTATAATCAATCTCTTTTTGCACACGTCACTCTCACCCTAACCTTCACGAATAGTGAAAATAATGTAAAGTCAACAAATTTTTGATTATTTATCATTAGTCTGATGATCTAAAACCTGTTCAATAGACACTTGATTTAACTTCTTTTTAATTCTATTAATTGCTTGTAATTCATATGGCGCATGAGGCTAAATTATATTCAATGCGTTTTATATAACTATTCAGCTATCCAAAATTGTTCATTTATAAAATGTAAATTAACATAGAGTTCATAATTAAAACCTAGACCACCATGAGCAGTTGTCGATGTTTTATAAGATACTTCCACTGACTTTTGATAACAATCTATAAATTCTGAGAAAAACGGAAACGATTATCTAATGAAATCAGCCCATGTCCGAATTTCATCGACTAATCAAAGACTAGATGTAGAATGAAGAGGGAAACATTTCTCGGTACTTAATAGACCTTACAATCACTCTCAGAAAAAAAATGAGTCTTTGAGTAAGTTTCTACTCTCTTTAATATATAGTATACATCGTATTTTTTTGATCTTTCTGTCTCAGTTTCACAATTTCTCACGACTGTTATATATCGTTCGAAAGCTCTTTTTTTTCGCTATATTTCGTACGGTACACCGTAGGATGTCAGAAACCTCATTTTTCTGCTCTGAAAAATTCAGTACAGAAGGAAGTTACCTGATAGCCAAAATTTAGTTATTTAATTCATATAAATTATTTAAGTACCCTTAATATTTAATCTATTAATTCATAGAATATCTGATATTTAAACATATGATATCCATAGTTAAAGTCATTATCCTTTCAGCGAAGTTTGTTGAATCTCTCATATAGAATTACGGCATATCGTCATATTCTCCTGCTTTCATTCGTATTTTTCACATTATTTATTTATTCATTGTTACAAATACTATTAAACAATTTTTAACAAAATATTATGTCAATATTAATCTAAAATTTGTATTATTTCTTCTCTTATGTATCTGAAAAGTATGTAATTTTCTCATTCATTCGGATCATAATTCATCATAAAATCAAAGTCACGATAACTTACACGACCATCACCATCTACATCTAATTGTCTGAAAAGACAAAATCAATGTCATATATAGAACATGAGAAAAGTTTCATAGTAAAAACATACCGAAAAGCAGAATCAATCACTTCGTTGCTTAATTTGATGTTTAATTTTTCAAATGCTCTGTAAAAATCTTCTTTTGTCAAAAATCCTTTACCTGGTAGATTTAGACAATATTTTATATTTACCCAAAGAAAAATTTAGTTGAACTTACATGTACGATCCATGGCTAAGAATGTTTCTCGATTTTGATCTTCTGGATCAATTCTTTTATCAAAACTTTGCACATACGATATAAAACTGTCTAATGTTAAACCTAGAACAGAAGATCAAGTGTTGCCTAACGTATGTGATTTCATCTAATATGGCAAATGTCTTACCTGCTGGACTGTCTTTTGGTAAACTTGAGAAAAGTCTTTCTATCTCATACTAAAAAAACCATGACATGTAACAAGATAAAGATACGTATATTCAAATGATTATGTGTAGTCCATTATTAATAACAGAACATACCTTATTCATTTTCGAACCATAAACTCGTATTGAAGCCACTTTCATATCTTCTGCATCCAGATAACCTTTTCCTCGTCGATCGCATTCACGAAAAATCTTTTAAATTAAAAAAAAACGTATTTTTATATGTGCCAAAAACAAATAACAAAATTAGACAGAAAGTATCACACACGACACAAATAAAGATTTTATTTTTGTTGATGATTTTTTATATACTAAACTATCAAATCGTTAGTAATCGAGTTATTTATTTTTGGTACGTGTGCTATATTATTAGTCGTTACACAAACACAAGAATATACGTTAGAACAATACACTACAACAAATCAATTATTCACTTTTTCAATTTCATTCTTGGTCTTCATGTTCATGTATCTATTTTAAACTTTTAAAATCATGCTGTGATATCACATAAAATTGATCAGAAAAAATTATAAAATCTAGAAAAAAGAAAAGAAAAGTCCAAATTCACCATTTTCTTTTTCTTCTTCTTCTAATCATTATCTACACAGCTGTTGTTTAAAATAAGAGAAAATAAAGTGTAATTTAAGATAATAGAAAAGTGATCAAGAAGAATATTTCTTCATTCGTTTTCGGCTATCTACTTCAATTTGTTGTAATGAACAATAAATTGTATATTTTTCATTATGAAAATCGGCCATGTTCTTATCAGGTATGAATGTTTGAACTGGTGCTGATATTTCGTTTAATAAGTGTTCAACATCCGTAGCATTATCTGCTACTAATTTACCACTAATAGCTGAACCAAGTAGAACACAATCATTTGTTCCTTCACAAATATAGACGGGCATTTGAAATACATCAGCATGAATTTGTGGCAATAATGGAATTCGTGATAAACCACCACAAATTTGAACTTGTTTAAAACGATGACCAGCTTTTGTCATTGCTTCGATAATATGCTTTCCATCGTATGCAATAGCTTGAATTACTGCTAAATATTGTAGAGCAAGATTATCCAATGAATTATCCAATTTTATACCCGAAATAACGGCTCCTAAATCTGGATCCGCTACCGGTGCACGATTTCCATGGAAATCGACAGTCATATGAATATTTGCTGTTAGAAAGGATATATTTGCTGTATTATGTTTCTTTTCCAATTCTTGTAGTCGTATAATCAACATATCAAATGGAGTTTTATTTTCTTGATCAGCCAGTGCTTTTAATTCACTATATGCTATATGTCCTTGAACAATATAATCAATACTTTTGCCAGCAGCAGATTGTCCGCCTTCGGAAACCCACAATCCTGAGAGAGATAAACAACATACAATATTCGAGACTGCTATCATTAAGAGATAAACCTTTTCAACAGCATTGCTCTTATTAGACTATGAAAGAGACATGCACACTTACCAGGAATTAATACATCATAGTAGGGTCCCCAAACACCAGGAACAAATACGGGCTTTTTGCTGCATGCCATAAAACAAGATGATGTTCTATAAAAATGGTTATTCAAAAAAAAAAACAGAAACAAAATACATTTCGATATATTTCTTCTAATTCTTACCCAGCAACGATCACTAATCGTTCAGTCAAATGTGAATCTTTAACTGGTGATTTACAAGCTAGTCCTCCTAATGCTCCAGCATATGCATCTATGAGAGGTGTTCCAACACGAATCCCATCTTTTATACCAAGTTCTTCAGCTACATTCTTACTTAATAAATCAAAATTTGATGTTGAAAATGGTTTTCGAACAGTTGTTCCAAGTTTTTCAAAATTATTTTCACACAAATCGTTCATATCAAATCTTGACCAAAATTTTTCATCCCAATATTGTTTTTCTTCTGATGATCGATAACACAATTTACAAACACACGAGCATACTGATCGTTCCAATGAGCCTGTTGCTTTCCATCTTAAAAAATCGGGTAAATCAAAAAAATGTTTTGCTCGTTTCCAGCATACATTTTGTTTCATATTTCTTTTTAACCATAACAATTTTCCTGGTTGTTGCTCTAAACTTATTTTTCCACCATAAAATTTTAAAACATCATCACAACTTTCTGTTGATTTTAAGTTAATTTCTGTTGTTTCATTTCCAGCTCGATGATCCATCCACATTATTATGTTTCGTTCATCATTTTCCGATAATGATACGGTTACAGGTTCGAATTTTTCATCTAACACAACTAAACTACATGTAGCATCAAAACCAATTGATTTAACATAATTGATATTGATATTTCCCGTACTTATACAATTTTTAACACAATAGCAAATAGCTGTCCAAATTTCATTCGATGATTGTTCATAATGTTGTGTTCCAGGCGTATGATAAATTTCAATCGATTTTTGACATTGAACAATCGGCATATATTTATCATCAAAAATCATACATCGAACGCTTGCTGTTCCCACATCTATACCGATACTATACGACATTTCTAAAAATGAACTTTTTCTGGTAAACAGTGCATTTCGTACAGCTTGAGAGAAGAATTTCTAAACTGGCACAGATTATTGATCAAAAAGGGAGACAAAATCATTGATATATCGTTTTTATTCACTACACCTATTAACATAGTGAATAAGAAAACAGTTCAGAAACATTTTTATTTAATAATCAAGTACAAAATAAATTAAATTTTATAATAAAGACAAACTCTGTAATCGAATATCCTTATAAACTTTCTTAAAGATAGAAAAAAGTTAGTACAATGAACGAGAAGAAGACAAGCCCATTGTATCTTTCATCACTAACTACAATTGTTTTAAAATATAAGAATGGAAGAAAGATAGCTTAATTTCTACTCTATTCTCTGACAATGACTTGAATATACTTGCCCATGATTTTATGAATACGGCAAAATAATGTGTCGATCTGTCGACAACATGTTTCTAAGTATATTTAGACTATTATTCATTTTATATAATTTTCTAAATGATTATCTATTCAAATCAAATGATCTAATTCAATTTTGTTTCTCCTCTCATATAAAGTCGAATAAAATGAACAAATTAAATGATCAACAAACAACTAAACCTCACTAATATCAACGACATCATCAAACAAAACAAACGGAGTAATAAATAACTTTTTCAAAGAACGAAAAACATGACATCGCACAAAATATAAGCAATTTTTCACTTACATTGGGTTTGACAATTTTACATGTATCTCAATTCAATCACCCGTATCTACCTTTTCTACATTTATATCATCATTTATTTTTAGTTGTGTAATTGATTTTTGTTTTATTTTATCAATCATTCATCTTTTTAGTGTTTTTGATTTTTAAAAATGATATTATAACAGAGATGTTGTTATAAAGCGTGTTGTTCTTTGTAATAGAAAGCGATTATTTCAAAATGAACGATAATATTACGTTCAACTATGCGACAAAAGGATTTTTGTTGAAGAAACGACAACAATTAATAAATTATCTAAAAGATACATCATAAAAGACAAACGAACGCTATTAGTTGCAGTAAAATGGCGAGGTGGATATACATCAACGGTATACTGACTTTAGCATATGCGTTCAATGTTCAGGTGCCTATAGTAGGGTGCAACGACATTTAAAACTTCAAAATTTGTTTCAATACATATCTAGATTCATTAATTTATTTTTTATGACTTAAACGAATACAGTCCAAAAGAGGATGCTCTTCAAATCGTTCTAGTATTTCAGAATATAACCAACCATTCTGTTGTTTTGACTACAGACAGGTGAGTGTAAATATGATGATGTCGTTGCATCATAGCATTCGATAATATGCATCATTATAACTCGAGAGAAATGAATCGTATATGCATATAAAGAAAGAAAAATGTTTTTGGAATATAGAACGACTATTTGAACAATTATTTAAGAAGCATTTTTATTTTGAAACAAATTCAACGCCAATATATTTTTTTTTCATTTGTTCTGGAACACTTATTTCAACCTAGTACGATTTACAATTTAGTACATACGGTTTAGTGTGTAAGTAAAAAAGAATTTTTTATATCTATTCAAAAAAACAATTTTTTTTATTTTTACTTGTTTTATTTCCATATACTAATGATGTCTATCTTAACAATTGCACACACACACACACACACAGACACTAGGAGCTTCATCTTCTCTAAACACAATCAAATCACAAATGAATAAAATAGCTCAAAGATTTCTCTTCTTTTTCCATTTTTCACTCCGTTATAGTGAAACAAAAATTTAGTAAGTCATTTAGTGCCCAAATATTTTTATATTAAAATTATTTTTTTTTTTCAAAAGTCAATTTAAAATCTAAATAAATAAGAATTAAGATGCAAATGAATATACGATAAAAAATATGGAAAAAAAAATTGAACAAACCCAAAAAATATGAATAAAAAGAAATTAGTCAAAATTGCACCTAGCAAGTACATTTATCTGATGAAAAAAAACATTGGAGTAAACATCATTTAAGACTATGTATGAATAACTGTAAAATTAGAAAATAGAATGTATCAATACATTGTTTTGAGACAGACAGAGAGAGAGAGAGATAGAGAACAAAAAAAAAGAAGATAAATCAACAATAAAAATATATATATGTATATGTCAAAAGATTTAATAACACAGTGATTATCACACAAAACTAAATTTAATTTAATTCATAAACCGGGACGAGACGGATAAAAAATATTGTGGTTCACTATGTGTGTTCCATATGGACAAATTATATAAAATTGACCTATATGAATAAAAATGACATAAATTTAATAGACCGTAGTTTAATAAAATGGTGGGTTTAATGAAAATGGTGGGTTTAATAAAAATGGTGGGGTTTATAAAAATGGAACAGTTACAACTTTTGCATGTGACAATACCACACAAAAAAAGATCGTCAGTGATTGACTAGACAAGAGAAAACAATGAGTTGCTTTTTTTTGACCCATCAAATTATGTTTGACGTAAAACTTTAAATGCATAGTAATATAACAACAAAAAATAAAATAAATATAACCACCAAAAAAGAAAGAAAAACATAAAAAAAAAACAGACCAAATATACAAGAATTGAGCATTAAAATTTTATTTATTTATTGTTTCAAATACACATCATTTATTAGGTTCTTTCTGAACTATATTTTGTACCAGTTTTTTTAATATATTTAAAATAACTATACATAAAAACACCGATCATTGTAAAACAAATACCAAATACTTGTCGATGATTTAATGGTTCATGAAATATGAGAGAGCCAATGACGATAATTAATAATGTTTTTGAATGTCCAATCATATTATATGCAACAGCTGATAAATTACCAATAACCCAAAATATACTAAAATTAACAAAAAATGCAATAATTCCACATAATACAATAAGAAATAATATTTCTTGACTAAAAAATTTATCTAAATTATGTATTGGTTCAAAATAGGGTACAACTAATAACATTAATAAACCCGATAATGGTGCCTGATAAAATAATAATTGTAATGAATCACAATTATATTTTTTTTGATAATATTCAACTAATATTTGGTAGATAGCTGTAAACATGACACTAAGTAATGCGCCTAGAAATAAAAAATTAAATTTTTTGTTTTGTTTTTTTTGAATAGATATAAAAAAAAAGTTTTTTTTACTTACACACTAAACCATATGTATTAAATTGTAAATCGTAATAGGTTGAAATAAGTGTCCCAGTAAAAACTGGAACAAATGATAATATAATTGGTAGAGGATAATGAGTATTTAAAAACAGATAACTAATGATCATAACAGCTAAAAAAGAAAGAAGAAATGATCATGATAAATATCATAGTACATCATATTGGATATTTATAAAATATGCTAACAATTTTGAGTTAAAAATTTGAGATAGTTCATCGAGTTGTTTATACTACAACATCTCAAATAATATTTAGATGAATACTTAATAACGATTAGAGATAGGCAAAACGGAATTTTTCCAACATCACATCTTGTCTCAAATACATTTTTTGTTTTGTATCATTGAAAATATGTTCTACAGACGTCTCGTTTCGTTTGTCATCGATTTTAAAAAACCTACGATTCTCATTCTATTTTCATGTATTTCTTTAATCAAAAATACAAACAACGAAATGAAACAAAACATAAACGTCTCTCGCCGCAAATTCTGTCATCAATTTTTTAAATATCATTCGTTTCAAACGATGGATCGAAAAAGAACGAATTTTGTCTCGTCACAAAGTATTTTTTCTATCAAGTGAATTTTTCTTGAATATTCAAAACGCAATATAAACTTCTCTCGAACTTTATAATTTCGTAAGTAAATATAAACGTAATTCAAATGCTTACGAGAACGAACCTCATCAGGTGCCCAACGCCGATTTCAATGATCTTTTGCCAATAGATACTGTATAGTGTCCTAGTAAAAAGGCATCACTGGAAATGCCCTAAAAAAAGCGACCGGTGTACAAAATATATTTTAAAAAAACAAAAAAAAAAAACATTTTGTACACAGGTCGCTTTTTTTAGGGCATTTCCAGTGATGCTTATATCTCCACTACAACTCATCGGAAAATTTCTGAGAGACGTCTCATTTTGAAGAGAAGGCTTTCTTCTATCAGACTATGTATAAGAGAAAAATTTGAATACATACGAAAGGAAAGAAAACTTTATGAAACCTAAAATATTGAGTCTTTTAAAACTCTGAAGGAAAAATTCAATAACTTTCGTGGAAAGCAATAAGAACCCAAATTCTTTTGGGCTTTTTACTAGGATACTATACAGTTGGCAAAAGATCATTGTTGGACACCTGAAAAAGTTCCCTCATTAGGGTCTAGTTTATGTTGTATTTTAGAAATATTTCGTCATATTTTTCTTACTTGGTGTCACTTGTAATTTAATTAGTTGATATGTTCCAACAGTATTGTACTGTAAAGATAAATTACTAAATGCTATAAACCCACCAAACGCTACTGAAACCTTAAATAATTAAAAAAAAAATTGAATTGTTAAGATACATTAATACAAGAAAAAAAAAAGAATTTTAGATAAAAAAATAAGAAACTTACGGGTATCATATTTAATATTGGTAATCGAATTGCTTGAAATAATTTAATCCATAAACAAATGATTAATAGAATAAATGTAATAAAAAAGTTTAACATTGTTAATGTTAAATTTGGAAAATGATATTTAACATAAATCCATTTTGCTAAATTAATAACAGCTATGGATGAGACAAAATTAATTGTAAATATAACAGTTGACCAAAGACAAGATTTAACCTAGAAATAAATAAATAGAAAATTTAAATAATATATTTTTTTTTTTTATAAATTTTATATTATTCTTACACGTCGTGGATCACTTGTACCCGGTGCGTACATTGTCGTTGTTGGAATTTTATTATCTGATAGAATTTCTCCATTTTTTAAATGATTTGCTAAAAATGGTGACTTTAGTTTACTTTTATTATTAGTACTAGCAGAATTACTATGAATATTTATTGTCAAACTGTCGTCATCTTTGGAACTATTCATTTTCTATATATCTAATGGTAATTGATGATCAATAAAAAAAATTAAAAAAAATAAAGTTATAAAAAGAAAATAAACAAAAAAAATATTTTATATTTTCTCGATTGTTTGATTGCTATTTTATTATTATTATTTTTTTGTAGAAGAAAAATTAACGTCTAAAAGAAAATAATATAGTTAAATGTGCAGTATTAAAATATTTTTTTTTACATTTCTATGTACTATTTTTGACAAGCGTCACGGCTCATATGAAAAGCTAAAGAGATATGGTGATATTTTACCTTCATATTTATATTAATACAATAGAGGGAATTATATTTTGGTTCTGTTATGCAATGTTAAATTGCACTGATATTCAGAGTTTAGAGGACTCACTCATATCGTTTTATAGACTAGTGTAAATTCCTCCATCATTTAAAACAAATATTGATACAAGTATAATGATTGTTTTCATATTAAAAACAAATTTAGTTTAGTCGTCCTCATTCTAAAATGAATTAGATAGACTCCATATGTAAAATGTGTGTTTTAAAGAAAAATACGGCTTACAGGCTAAGTTTTATACACAGACGGAAGATAAACGAGGATAGATCGTACAATACTTCTCTATGATTATCATCTATATATTCATAAACCTCTTTTCATACTAGAAGGTCATTTAGTCTTCTATTTTGTCTGAAAAGTCGAATTCTGAGGAATGATCTTCTATTTCAATTATTTTTTTAATGGCAAAAAGTATTTCTTAAACTAACAGGAGTATTACTGTAGAATTTTATCAATATTTAACTATTTCGTTTTTTATCTTTCGACGAAAAAAACAAATACACTTCAACAACAGTCCGCCAAGGTTATACGTCTATAAAAATCATTCTTCTAACATGAACTTTATTTGGACAAAGTTCGAAGAGTAAACCTATCTCTATAGAAAATTAGTTACATGACGTCGAGATAGAATTAGATCGTAAAATGACACAGAAATTTACTAAGCTACTATTCAAAGAGTGGAATTTTTGTCTAAAATTTTCTCGATTCTGTCCTTTATTTAACAAAACGTCTATATCAGCACTCATTTTTTATCCTAATTTAAAAGACTATGGTCTTCTATTTGATTTTCGTGTTGCATTAATTAACAGTGCTTTTTCTATTATGAGAAAAAGTTTACATTTTTCAACATATGTTATAGTTAACGATATTTAGAAAACTTGACTTATTTGTATTGATATATTCGTCGAAAGACATTCTCTCAAAAAATCAATAACATTTCAAACACTATTAAAAGAAGATACGAAAATAAACAATCTATTTAGAAATAAAAACATAAATAATAAACTGATGACGTTCACATATCCATTCATATTCCTTTTTCAAAATAATAGATATTATATGTTGTCATTCAAAGTCTCTAACTTTTTTAGTAGTCCAAAATGGCTATTTACTAGGATAAATTTAAATGATATATACCTTGTGTCATTGTATAAATACATTGTTTCAAAAGATACAGCTGAACACACTATTGAAAAATTACGTTTCGTTGTTAAAGTATACTTGAGTGTTAATATTGCTTCTTTTAGGTTTCATGGAAAAAGAAAATACAATCGTCATTTTAACAACCGACGAGGTCTCCATGTGGAAAAATAAAAAAATAAAAGATGACTAGTGATTCGTTCCTATGCATACAATCAATTTTCTAACATGTAAAAGAGAGAAATTTGTTTAAAAATATACGAATGAATGAAAAGAACATGTATGGTAGTCATCATTACAACATGTAATTTAAAAAATCATGAATACGGAACAAAATTACATAGTTCAGTTTTCACACAGCTATGAAATTCCACGTTTATAGCAAAATTTCATCTGAGAAATCATCTTAGTAATACCGTAAAAAGAGCATAACTTAAGCATCAGGACTGCTTATAAATACAAGTTTTTTATCCATGAATGATCGTCTCTCTTTTGCATCCAATAATAACTCTGAGGTTTGGGTCTAAAAATCTAGGATACACAGAGCTCTAATTTACGCACTTCTAGTATTTAGATTAATCTCAGGTGTCATATCATGAAAGAGTTGGAAGTATAGATCTCATTTTCGTCGTACAAAGAATATATTTAGAAATTACTATGAAAAAAACACTTTTAGAGCATTTAAGACTAATTTTTTGAGCAAGTTTTAGTGATAATCGATTCCTCTAGACTGTACCGAATACACAAAACCTATACTCACGTTCGTCTCAACAAAATAATAATATACTCCAGGAAACTAAAGGTCAACTATGCTGCGCAGAGATTGAATAGTCGACTGACGGTGATTTCAGTATTTGAGACACAGTAAAATTAGTGGGAGTATTTAGTAGAAAGTCAGGTTAAACGGGCTTGTATGAAATCGCGAAAGAAGTAAAATTAGGAGAAAAAGTATTGTCTAACAATAGAACAAGAAAAAGAAAAGGTTTTAAGAATCGTCTCAGATGGTAAATCAGCACGACGATCAGCAGTTGTGAAAAGACCAAACATCCTCTCCGAACATATTTGTTTAGGTTGATGACATGAAACATAAACACTACACGCAAGTAGACATGTCAGCCGCCAGTGTCACCAATCAATATTTTGCCTAGTAGATAAAAACCAATACGTATTAGAACACTTTCAGTTAACAGTTTCAAATGTTGAAGTATAACCTTATATTTTGAATCAACGTATGAAGCATAATCGTTTTCTTAAAATAGTGTCGCATCTACAGTTTACGCGTCATGAATATGATTTTTTCTCAACACAATGATTAGTTAAATATTTGGTGGTTTTTAAATACCATCACCGAATCTTTTTAAACAACTTCTCTACAAATTTAATCCTATAAAAGTAATACGCCTTTATGTACATACGATTCACAGTACACAATTTATTTTTCTGAGTACCCAGATGTTGCCAATAGGCTAACATGCAATTTTTCTTTTCACGTAAATGTTTACTTGGACCAAATCCAGGAGGCAATATTACAAATGACTACAAAAATCAATCAAAAAATAGTGTTCGATATATTTGACGAAAAATTGCTACAGGATAGTAAAGAACTGACACAAAACTTCATGCAGCAAATCATGTTCAAAAGTTTATTTCAAGCAACTGGAATTATTCTTCCCACTGAAAATGCTGTTAACGTTGTTGCTAAAAATGTGAAGACCTGTGAAATAATCATGAAAAAATAAGAATAACCAAATTGTCGTTGAATATTTGAATATGATACGTAACTGATACCAAGAGAAATTGAACCGAGCAATAAAACAATAGTCGTAAGACAGGATATATTTCGTTTTTGTTCTGGTCGTTCTAAGCCAAATAGAGTCAATACAATTGTCAGAATTAAACCGATGAATATCAATATTAATCCGGATAATGCAAATATAGCTGATGTACGATTCAAACTACTATAACACAATGTTGGTATTCCTGGACTAGTACGACAAATTTTCCATAAACCAGCTTGAATTGTAGATGTTGTATACCAACGATTTGTACTTATACTCAATATACAAAATAATGCGGCAAACACCACTAAGGTAACGGTAATATATAGAAAAGTACGAATCATATTTTCACTCTCACACAAAAGTTATGTTTCGAAACAAAATGAAGTTAAAAGTGTCTGATTACTGGTTTAAAAAGAAAACAAAAAGAAACAAGTTCCATTTAGAGAAAGAAAAGATAAGATGTTACTTGCCAACACTATTGAAATCGAGAAGAATAACCAGACTCTATCATAATTAATACCACAATTCTATCGATAATTTCATCATATGTAGGAAAAAGAAGAAATCAGTCAAAAACCATACCATCTCTTCGCATGATCGACAGACAAACAAAAAAGAGAAACTATCAATTAAAGAAAACCATCAGTCTCTGATTTGGAAACAAAAAGAAAAATGATGGAATGTTAAACAACGCTTCTACTAAAATATGATTCAAATTACATAACCTGCAATTCTCTAAATCAGATAGTAATTATTGAAGAACCCATGAGATAGACTACAAACAAATCGTTCGGATACTGTATTCTCTATGATGAAAATCGAAATCGTATAGGGATAAATACTGAACACCAAAACATATATTGAGAACAATTTCAATAAAACTTCATCATCAAGTATAAAACATTTACGATCTTACTTTGTTTCTTCCACCTTTTAAATTGACTTCAACTTTTTAAAATGAAAATCCATATTACAACTGCATATTCATGATTTGTATAGAGCAATTTTCTCTATCCGAGATACTATTTGTGAAAAATAAATATTTATTTTTCATTTCATATCTCTTCAATGTGTATCATCTCTTTTTTATCAATGTTTATCAGAGAAGAGTATGTTCAGTTAGTTCGATATGTATAATACACATAGTGATAAAAGTTAAAAGTTATTTACACAGTATTTTCAAACAAGTACTCATTTATTTGTTTATTTTTTCGATGTTTTTCTTCTGATCAAGAGTTAAGAGAGATAAAAATGTACGACCATCGAATCTATGAACATTAATAAAAAAGGATTTTTATAGAAACAAGTGATACTCATTCATAATGTTCATTTTTCTTTCACGAGATTAAGAATTTCTCTGAACATAATTATTTAAGCTTTTCTTTGAGATATTAGATAAAAAATGAGATAATTTCTTGTTTTTAAACAAGATATCTCGATTGTTCTAACTAGATGGCGATACTCATTATCGTTAAAGTAATATTCAGTACTGTAATTTAGTTCTACAACATATTTTCAATCAAAATCTACGAATGATGGGAGGACGCATAAACTAAGAAATAAAACGAAACAAAAATAAAAATTATTTTGAAATATTTTATTTTTCAACATTTAATAAAAAGAAAATCATCTGACTTTAATTGTTTCAACTTCTGATGACAAAAGTATCAAAAAAATCCAGAAATGAGTCTAAAACATAGATAACACCGGAAGAAAAGATGACAAAATTAACAACAATTAAAAAATGAGATTACAATATCACAAGAAAAGTTTTTTTTTTATTTGTTCAAATGCAGTCACCTGTACTATGGAAAATACAGAAATTATAAAAATGCCGTAGAAAAAACAAAATCAGGCATATAAGAAATAATTTCAACAAAAGAAAGGCACACCGGTCAAATCATGCATTGTTATTGTTGTTGTAATCAAAGCATTCTAACAACTAATTCATGCGAATAAGACGAAAAAACAAAAAGAAGACTTGTTCTTGACGAGCCATTGTTATAAAAAAGAAAGAAAAAAATTAGGATAAAGGTAAGGTATAAAATATGAATTGACTATTTTTAGTTTACATGAAAATATCAATGAGATTTAATTGAGGACTATTGTTTTCAAATTATCGATATTGAAATTTTAGTATAAAAGAAGAAAGAATAGAAAGAAAAATTATGAATTATAAAATGCTACCACAACAGTTTAGAAATAACACCAAAAAAGGAAAATAACGGTTTAGAAAGAGTTGAATGATAAATGAATCAGAATACTAGATTCTATCTCTAGAAATAGATTCACAAATGAAACGTTTATTGCGTATATTATTCTCATATCATTCTATCTTTTATTTATGAAATTATTTTGAGAATTTTCATTAATAAATATTTGACTTAGATTTGTTCTACTAGATGTGAGACTGTCATCAATCGATGATGAACTAATATTTAAATCACTTGGTATATTTAATAATGAGATTGTTATTTCTGTATTATTTTTACTGTCCGATAATGAATGTCGTCGTTGTTGATATATTGTTTGCTCTATATTGCTATGATTATTCACATTTGTTATTGATAGTTTTCTAACACGTTTTTTAATAAATTGTCCAATTAAATTGTGTGTAGATTCTTCGGCTGAATGTAACATATCATCATCTTGAGCATTGTTATTCTTTTTTGTCATCGTTTTTTCCGATCGTAATTGTTTCATTTCTTCACTAGTTAAACTAGATGAATATTGTATGGGACTTGTTGAACGATCATACATACTTGTATCAATTGAATCTGTTATAGATGTATATTCATTTATTTTAACACCGACCGTTGATATATATGCAACATCTGAATCATGATAATAATTTTCATTTTGTTCTACGTTACTAGTTAACTGTTTAACATTTAATATTTTGAATGCATTTTCTAACGATTGTTCATCACTATGCTTCATTTGTCCATCAATAATCGTTGAAGATTTTTTCATTAATGAGATGCCTTTAGATGATTGATTTTTAGGTACAGTTAATAATTGTGGTAAATTTTTTTGTCTCATTTGAAATGATGGGAGAGATGTGATCGATGACAATGGAATATTATGTAATGATGGGCTATTGATCATTTTTTCATGAATATTATAGTTAGTTTTTTTTGAAATTGGTTCCAATCTTGGTCGAATAGTGGATGGTTCATTAGATTCAAATGTAAAATTAGAAATCGGATGTGATCTAACACATAATGGTGGTGACAGTGAAGATCGTCGTTTTATCTTTCTTAGTTGAGAATGATATTGTGATAATTCATCATTATCAGTTATTAATTTTGAATCAAAGTGATGGGATATAATTCCATGAGAACCATGAAGAGAAATTCGTGGAATTGGAATATTTTCAGCACTAGTTTCAAAATTATAATTCTTTGATTTATATTGAACAGCAATATCATGCTGATCGCGTCTAACAACAGGAGATTTCAAAGCAAATGATCGTCGACAATCATCCTTGACAAATGGTGATTGAAATGTTGTTTTATGCGGAAATGAAGAACCTGAAGCAATTGTTTGAACAGTATCAAATATTTGTAAATTCAATTCTTCTAAACGTTGTAAACGCCAATCAAGATTTTGTAATACAATTTTATTATGTGTTTCACGTTGATATATATCATCTGTACGTAATGCTATACTATCAACTCTAAAAACAACAACTTATAAACATAAATATAACCTTAAATTTATTTGATTGTAGTTTATATACCTCTCAGCTGTAACAGCGACTTGTTCTTCCGTTGTATTTCTTAATAGTTTATCTTTGATCACAAAATATTCATCCATATTTTCTTCCTCAAAATCATGTATGTCAAATACTTCTTTCTCAGTTAAAAATAATTCTGAAAGTAAGGTAACATTTCTCATGCATACTTGATAACAAATTTTTTTCTATTATTTAAAATCATTCACTTACTTAGACCATGATCAAATTTCAATTTTTTTGATCGACAACAACGATAAATTAATTTAAGAATAAATAATATATGAGAGATGAATATAAGTGGAGGTGCTAACATTGGTTTAGCTTCATATTTCAAAACTATAAAATATCGTTGATATTTCCATAATTGATCTGATTGTTTACTTATACGTAAATAGGTATTATTGAAAGTAGCTATTAATATACTTAATAGCAATATATTACAAAATATCAAAAATACGGTCATTGTAATTGGTGTTATCCAAAAACCAGGTTGACATTCCGGTTCTGAAGATTTTTCATCTGTACAGGGTGGATCGATTGTATCCGCTAAATAGAACATATACAATTATCGATATTTATAACAACAGCAAAACAGAAATGAGAGAGTAATTTACCATAAACTTCACCGTAGATCTAAAAAATAATACACAATTATTTTATCTATTACTATTTACATTACAAATAAAATTTACCATAAAATAAGGTTCAATAAATATTTGTTTGACAGAATCCCATGTCCACGATCTATTAGGATAACGAATTGCTTGACGTGAAACACCGAATGACATGAGTACAACGAGAATAATGATGATGAAATTAAACAAATCAATCAACTAAAATACACAAAAAATCTTTTGAGTATGAGCTAACAAGTATGAATTATCTCACTTACGTTTTGAGCAGCTATATTAATGTACGGTCCCACTGTTTTATTCACACCGATATAATTCAATAAATGTAAATACCAATAACTAACATTGAGACAGTAGAATAAACGACCAATATGAATAGTACGAGGATGAAAACGTAATGCGAATCCAATGCCATAAGCTAATAATGCCAAAGTATCAAATATATGGATAAAATCAGAAAAATATAGCTAAAAAACACGTATATATTAAAAACAAACTGAAAGCTTGAAAGAATGAAAATAACTACTTACAGTTAATTTTCTTATAAAATGGGGTGATGTAGTAAAAAGTATCTAAACACAAGCAGAATAATTAGGATAGCAGGTCGAAAAAGAAAGAATTTTGTACCTCTCTTGTTGTATCCAGTGCAAATGTCCCCAAATAAATCGTCACAAGTATTTCTAAAATGAAATAAAGATTGCTTTAACCGAAAAAGATATAATTAAAAAATTCTTACCTGGAATGCTTGGTTTAGCAGGAGTACGTACCAATACAGTGTAAGTAAATAATAAGAGAAATAATAAAAAGAATAGAGCATTTTGCCAGAACTTTGTTATTGGGGCATTATAAAACTCATAAAAACGTTCTTTAATAGATAATGTTCGTTTTCTTACACGTTCGCCACCAGCCGTCTCATCTATTGTTGACTGAAATTGATTAATATCATGATTATTTTTGTTTCTGTTCGATAAATTAAGAATAAATCGTCTTATCCAAGACAGACTCGTTTGTTTTTGTCTTGGTTGTTGCTGTTTTGGTGTTAGAAACGTTGTTAACGACGATTGTGGCACCACAGAAATGTGGTGGCTATGTGTATCTGCTACGATATTGGTGGCAGCAATATTCGTTGAATCGAGTGTATTTTTGTATTGAGCAATCCTTGATGATGTAAGTTGTATCAAAGAATCGAATTCACCATTTTGGGATTGTTGCAGTAAACTCTAGATAAAAAGTACGATGTGTTTGTTTCAACTTAGATCTTAATAAAAACATACATACACGATCAATGGGTATTTCCTGAACACTTTGTTGAGGCTGTGGTGGCTCAAAAACCATTAGGTTTTCATTGTCCTCTTTTTCATCATCTTCATCATTATCAGATATTTCACCATCTTCGTGAGTAGCCAAATGTTCTTCAGCTGTTTTTGGCATCTGTTGTAATTCCTCAGGAGTTTTGAATTCAATTCGAAATACAAGTGGTGGAAATAGAATTGCACCAATCACCTGAAAACAAAACCAAAATAGATAAATAAGATACAAAGTAAAAAATAAATATCATTTATTTACATAAATAAAACTATAGCGTCGTATGCTCATGCCTCCCATCCATAAATCGTTTAATAACATTTGACAGCATTTGTGAGCAACAAATTCTTGATGATGTGCTATAACAGCCAATGAAAGACATGTCCAATCACTCCAATTTTTTAATTCATACGTCAATAGTTGGCATGTTTTATCGGCATTATCTTTGTAACATTGTTCGAGAATTCCTAATGCTAATTGACGAAATTGTTCAGCATAATTGCCTAATTCTGCTGACACCTCAACTTCTAATTCATCGTCATCAGCTTCTTTCGATAATGATTTATTTAATCTTGTAGCTACTAAGGCCTTTGCCATTGCTTCTTCGCCTCTTTGCCACATAAATATGGCCATCTGATGACGTTTCATTAACACAGTCCACAATAATAATTCATTATAAGGATACGGAAAAGTATCATCAATGTCACTTTTCGTTCGCTGCAACAAAGAGAATAATTACCTAGCAGTTATTTACTGGACCATGAGAACCATTATTTACCTTCACTTTTAACTTTTCGTTTAAACTAACATAACGATGACGAAAACGACGACGAGTATAATTCGAACGGTATCCTGTAGTCAAAAACAGTCATGTAATATAATTTTATTCTAAAGTTGTTTCATCTACTTTCTTACCATGGCCCATTAACTTTTCAATAACTAAACCAATATCTGGTAATGTATATCGACCAAGACTTACAGTCTACATAAGAAATAAATATTAATATTTTCTACTAAAAATCTCATCTTTTCTTTACTTTTCTTAATTTTCGGATATCTTTCATGATAAAATGAATTGTATTTGGCGGTCCTTCTTTCTAGAAAAAACAGAGAAACAAGGATGAGTGATTAAAAAACAATGACTTTAAAATATTCCATACAGTATTATAAAGTTCTTCTAAACGCGATATGGTTAAAAATTTTTGCATGTATATTCCATTCTCAAGTAACAATTGAACAAATTCTACTTTATCAGTTACAAGTGCTGACATCATAATTTGGTATAGTTCATTTTCGACCCATTGATGGCCATGATGAAAGTAGCTTCGTGCAATATCAACACGATTCCAATGTAATGCTAATGTTAATTGATCAAAGTGTGATGATCCTTGGCCTGCAGAAATAAAGAAAAATTAAAGTATAATTATGTACGAGAGCAATCAGATACGTTATATACTTCGAAGAAGTGCTGTTAATATTGCTAAATCAATATCTTGTGATTCTTCACCCATTCGAAAAACGGTTATCTTTAAAAAAAATGGTAAAATTTGATTTTTGAAAGAAATCAGAGGTGGGTAAGTCCAGATCCGAACTTGAGGCTCAGCGAACTCGGATTTGTCTTGGGCTTGGGGATTTTTTATCAAGTTCGTTTCAAGTCCAAGGAGTTAAAATCTTTTACATTCAACAACGGAATGAGTATAATCTGATACCTAATTTATTAATCTTTTTTTTGTCAAACATGCATCAATGTACCGATAAAATTTATTTACCTGTTATATATGATTATGACGCACTATATAGTACAGAAACTCCTATAAAGAACGTCGACTCGAACTTGGACTTAAGCTCCGGTGGACTTGGACTTAGAAATAGTCAGACTTGCCCACCTCTGAAAGAAACTTACTCTTTCTTACTCTAACTTACAAGATCTTTACGTTTGACACATAGCATTAATTCAAGAAACAAATTTTGCGCCTGTTCTCGAGTATAGCCAAACGTTTTAATGATCGTTTGAATTAGCTGTTCTTGAATTTCAAGTGGCATTGTACTAAACAAGAGAAATAAATAGTTCAAGAAATATGTTGAACATGTTCAGAGTACTGTACCCATCATCTCTAGCATAACGATGAGTAAACGCAATTAGATCTGCAGCACGACCTGAACCATCACACACGACAACTGGAACAGAGGGAATATTCGTAACATTTTCAAGCACCATGCGAATTGTATTTGTTCCGCCTATTATTATAAAAGATTTTTATTATAATTTACTATGACAATATAAACAACCTATGCTTATCTACCTTCGACAACAACACAGACAACAGGAATATTTGACAGTTTTGCATGACCAGCTAAAGAGAAACATCATTCATTTTAATATTAGTAACGGAATGAAGATGAAAATATTTACGAATGTTCATTGATCTCTGCCTTGACAAGAAACGTTCAAATTTTTTTCGTAATACAACTTCACCTCCAAATTTTCCCGTTGTTCCATTATCAACCAAAAGAAAATAATAATGATTACTGTTTAAAGTAGCACAATTTTTTGTCGGAGTTGTCATAGAATGATACGAAACAAGTTTCTTAAAAGCAACATACGGTTAAAAATAAAAACTGTCAGATGTAAGATAAAATAACCTTACATTTGCTCCAATAAAAGTTTCTCGCCCTTCCACCACGCCCCAAGGCGCGAAACCAATGACAACGATGTCCGATTTGACTTTTGGTGATTTGACGAATAAAGCATCACCAACGTGCTTCACCACACCTTTAGCAGAAACAACAATAGATATATCCGTAATTAAAGATTTATCTATTAGATGTTACCAGTATTTGTCCCATTCGTGATAATCCATGCTCCCGTCGTTTTAGCCGCTCGAAAAAGGCCTTTTTTTAATACACGTTTTAACTTAGGTTGAAGTTCAAAATTAGCGATACCGCCATCAATTGAAATAACGAGACGTGGTAATTTTAAATTCCATTCTTTAATGAATAATTTTAAGATCAGATCTGGTCGCGTATCATGAGCTAATCTCACATACTGAAAATATATACAGTGTTATCAAACACATGAGCGTAAGTTACATGATTTGCGTCTATGTGACAAGCATTGCTGTCTGTAGATAAACATTGAGAAGAAACGCAGACAACTATCGAGAATCAAACGCATCAAACCAACGCTCTATCTCTGAGATACAAAGCATACATGTATTCTTCTCCACGAATGTTTTTAACTATCACGAGTACCTGTGCTTTTGTTGGATGTTGCTGTCCTTCGAACTCGATTGTACCATCTAAAATATGAAAAAGAGATAAATCATTACAAAACCAAACTAGAGAGTCAGAAATAGTGTAAGGACATAAATAATAGAAAATTAAATATAAGACCGCAACAAACATAATTTTTTTTTCTATCAGTCTGATAAAAATAATTGACCATGTGAGATTTCAATCTGCTATCTAAAATCATCTTCAGACATATAACATTATCAACAACGTTTTATTTATTATCTCTTTTTTCTACTATTCATTCTTTTCTGTTTCTTCGTCCTAAATCCACACGTTGAACGAGTGTTTTTTCTAGATGTTCTTACAGAAATGATTGAAGTAACAAAAAACATGTACAAGTGCATAGTCATAAGAGACTTATCACTCGAATATAGATGAAGCGTGAATTTAAAACGAAAAAAACAATTTTATTATGCTTGTGGTAGTTTTATACTTAATTTACTCTTTAGTTCTCCAAGTTTATACTACATACTAATAAAATCTACATACAAGCATCAGTTGGATAAACTTCTGTGTTTCTTTGTGTTGACCATTTTTCGTTCGTCGATAAGAAGTTGTGATTACTACTGACATGTTGTTCATCATGTAGATAGTAGGCTTTTCCACAGTGACAGCTAAGACACAAAAAAATGTATATAGACATCTAGTTTGATCTAATTCTCAACATTCGTTTCTTTTCATTACTGATCTGGCTGACTAAGAACTGGTATAAATTTGACACATTCACGCTTTTTAAACGACCGTTGTATCCAAGATAAATTACCAACATTATCCAACTAAATGGAATAAAGGGAGAGATAGTTATTCATACAAAGAGGATAAAGACAAACTTCCGCAAAATGACACCCCCCGTTTCTACTATTAATATTGATTTTGGCAATGAACAGTAGTATAATTCTGATATTCAAGTAAATTTTGATGTTAAGGTGTCGAAAATGCCAAAAGACATCAGAATTTTCTTTCGGCTTTTCTTGAGATGGTTAAATCGAGTGACTTAGGAAAAACTTACTTTTAGATTTCTAAAGGTGATTTTTGAGTGAAAAATTGATTTTTTGAAAAACGAGCAAAACTTTCATGTTTATTGTGTTTTTAAATATTCTGATTCTTCATCTAAAAGTGAGAGTAAGAAACTAGGAAATATACAAGAAGCACATTTATAATTCTGCACATGTTCGTCAAAATCTGAGAGCATTCAGATGGCAAAGTTATAGGGATGCTCTGTTCTCGTGAAGAACCGGAATCACGGTTCGGTTCCCGCATGAGGAATCGAAACCGCGGTTTTCTTATATTCGGTTCTTCATCGGGAATCGGAACCGCGCTATCGATTCTCCCAATGGAACGGGAACCACGGTTTCTTAGACGCTTCCTTTTTTTCGGAACCGAGAATTTTGACTTGCCTTTCTTTTAACAAAATGAAAATACACTACGGAAAAAAATATATTCGCCTGTCATCCCTTAAAAGAATCCTTTCGTTTACTATAAAATGAATTCTATTTCGTTAATTGTTACTGCCTGAAAAATTATTTTCCGGTTCTAAGCTGAGAACCGCGGTTCTGTTGTAAGTTTGGAACCGGAACCGAACATCCCTAGTTTTAGATGAAGAATTAAAATATTTAAAAACATAATAAACATGAAAATTTTGCTTATTTTTTTCAAAAGGTCAATATATTTTTCGCCCAAAATCATCTTTAGAAATCTAAAAGGAAGTTTTTCCGAGGTCACTCGGTTTAACTATGTCAAGAAAAGCCGAAAGAAAACTCTGGTGCTGTTTTAAATTTCCGGCACGTTAAGTAAAATATCTTTATTTATTTCGAAGCAATGTTTGTCGTCAAAAATAATCTCTACAAAAATATATTTAGCGTTGTTATCTTTTCAATCTAATTCTCTAATCCTCTCTCCTTCAATCTAAGTCTCTATTTTTTATGCAAAATTTGCCTTATATACATAATTAAATTTATGGTTTTTCAAGCATTTCTTTCGTTCTTTCTATGAAATTAGATAATATTTCAAACACAAACATTATTTAGTCTAATTTCAGTCAAAATACTTGTGTATGTGACAGGCATGACGTTCCTTTCTGAAAATTTGTAGACTAACACATAACTCCGAAGTTTCATTAGAGCCGCATCAAATAAGGAATATGTCTATCTTTTCACATCTTGACCAATTTTAGGAAATGTCTATATAGACATGCGTTAACATTTGCCAAGATGTGAAAAGATCGAGCTATTCCTTATTTGATACGACTCTACTATAATACTATTAAATTTCACGTAACTAAGACAAAATACACATATTTTATTCAGCAGGGAAAACCAGACCTGTAAAGTAACTAGTGAAGCTTAAATTTAAAGTATATACAGATTGCACTGATAAGTAACGTGTGATCATTTCATTATTAACCATGTTTGCACTGTACTTGTCGAGCTACGATCCTTACATTGAAGTATCAAATGTGTCATCTACAATTCCTGGACCCTGAAGTCACATTACATTAAGAAAAACTGGGTGAGAACGGTTGGGTGCCTAGCCTAATTCGAGTAAATAAGAATTTTTTCAAAGTGAAAAACAAGAAGGTTTCCATGTTTCCATTTGACTTTGATAATTGATTCTCATCAACAGTAAAGTTGATACAAAGCAGATGTCGTCTTTCTTCTCATCAAAAAAGCCAGAATGTCGTTTCAATGAGTTTTCAGAACAACGTAGAATTAAACTCACTTTATTTCATTTCACTACAATTTTTATACGATTTTGAACAGTGTATTTTTTATATAATTTTCCTTCCTCTACTTTATCCTTACCTGAGGCGTTTGAGAGGCCATTATTTTTGTTATTGACCAAACCGGAATGACTGTTTATCCAATATATAAACAAGTTTATCCCAACAAAAAGTAAGTGTAATCTTTTAGGAGATGTGTGTATCGACGAATAAAATAACGATAAAAATTTCGATGAGAACCATTGATCAATGCTGACATGAAGAAGAAAACGAAGTAAATATGAAAAGAAAAGGAGGAAGATGAGCGTGAACGACGAGAATAGTAATTCTAATCAACAAACACAATGATTATAATAATGGATTTGTTTCATCGCATTATGTGTCGACAAAGCCTTTCCGGAAACAACACAAAAATACATGGATAGAGAAAAAAAAATGTAAAATTTTTCAAAATTGAACTATGAACAGAAAGCAACATATCCGGCTAAGTCTTTTTTTTCTTGACGATGCTTTAACTATTTTCTCTATGTTCTTGACGTGTAATAAATCCATATAAGGAAGAAAAGTCAGTGATGAACAAACTATATACATCATCACTTCCTCTTGTATAATTATCAACAGATATGTTCGACATAAATACTAAGCTTTTACTTTTAATAAGATAAAGAGGTGAGAGACTCAGAGTTCAGAATATTCTCGCTTGTTCAAACAACTACCTTTCCACTATAAAATTTCTTCATCAACGACTAAATAAAAGATTCTGGAACAAAGTTCTTGAAGCAC
Organism: Didymodactylos carnosus; assembly: GCA_905250885.1. Taxonomy (NCBI): domain Eukaryota; kingdom Metazoa; phylum Rotifera; class Eurotatoria; order Philodinida; family Philodinidae; genus Didymodactylos; species Didymodactylos carnosus. The sequence continues at coordinate 93,991 of CAJNOQ010000004.1, forward strand.
TAGTCTACCTCAGCTCCTTCAAAATTTCAACATACCTGCCGTCATTACGTTTTTGTTATTTATCTTTGTATGTGTGTGTTGATTGAAGAAATAATGAAAAAGAATTCAATGACATCCAACTATTGACACTGAACTAATGCATAGTTTTTGTATCTAGCAATTAACAATTCAGACAACAAACATGATATTTGATTACTTTTTGAGTTTATCGTTCACCTCAAGCAATATGACTTTTTTATACTTGTCTACACAATATAAAAACTCAATTATAACTGAATACAAATCTGATTATTTATCCATCGAAGTTTAATGTCAAATTCTGCCAGAGCACAAACTTATGATTAATATCTTTTTCACCGTTTGTGAATCAGTTAATAAACTATATTATTTTATTTTCTCAGAATAAAAAAACGTATAGATTGTTTATTGTTTCTTGTTGTTTCTATTAGTTCGAAGTAAATATACAATTAATAGATAAATGAACATAACATAAACGCATACGAATAATTATTGGGTAAAGGCGGAAAAAAAAGAAGATAGTGATCGAATGTGATGGTGTTTCTAGAAGAATAAATACGGCTAAACGTAAATTGGTCGTCTGATGTTGCTATTTATAACAGAAAAACGAAAAAAAAATTACATGATAATAATAATAGAAAGAAATAAAAAAAAAATGGCATATGAAATAATTGAGCGCCATCAGCAGCAGTCAGCACAATAGATCCGGTCTAACACGGTCTGAAAAAAACACCAAAACATGTATATTCGACAAATATGGTTAAACATTTTATAGATATACTCTTCGAAACTTTGATTAAAAGAAAAATGTCATTAAACATTCTCATAGGTGTGCGGATGTGTCGAATATAGCATAAGACGTATGATTATTTTTGGAGGTAATGGAAAATGAGATATCAATACATACAAAAAAGAAAACTGTAGAGAGAGAAATCTGAAATAGTGATGCCCTATCTATACCAGCAGCTGTAATTTTTTTTTAGAAGTTGCAACTAAAAGAGAAAGCTATAGGCGGACAAGAGCGAAACAGAGATATTAAACCAGAAAACAAAACACAAAAATCACAACAAAAAAAATATACATTGCAGAATAACATCGAGTCATTGCACAACTTTAGCATTGTGCAGAATACAGGAATTTTGTGTTTTGATAGTTTTAGTTTCAAAATGATATAATGGAAATTTATATTCTCGATTTCGTTCTGATTCAAAATGAAAGCTTAAACCAGATATTTAACAACCTGTAAAAAAATTTATTATCTTAGAGAAGGAGAAATAAAAGACAAGACAAGTTCGATACGCTCGATGAAAAAAATGAAAATACTTAATTTAAGAATAATATAAGAAAAATATACAAAAATACAGAGGAGAATGTCATATGATGTTGAGTTTCATTTTTCTATGATTTAAATACTCGCACAACACGAATAATATTTTGTCGACAAATGGGACCTAAAAAAATTGAAATAGAATATGAATAATTCTATTATTTAGTTTTAGTCAAAAGTGGGTGAATAACTTACACTCAGCCAACAATTTTCCACATTTCACACAGGTTACCATATGACCACAATCGAGAAATACACATTCAACAGTACTGTCCATACAGACTTTACATAATTCAGTATCTCCAGTCGACATCCCATCTAACTCTTTAGCTAAATTAAATAAAGAAAACAATAAGTTAAATATAAGACTATTCTATGCTTCTATTATTTAACCTTTTTCTTGTTGACTCGTTCTATCTCGATATAAACGTTGAACTTTTTCAATTAATTCACTTTTTTCTACACAACCCTTATAATTAACAAAATTTGTTGCTAATATTTCTTTTAACTCTTTTATCGATAAATCTTCAATATTCTGATCGTCTTTTATATCACTCAAAGATTTGCGTCTGATACGTTGTGGTGGTGGTTGAGCTGTTGCTCCTTCAACATTCTGTTTAAAAAAAAACATAAGCAGTTAGAAGAAAGTTTATGATAATTTGTTATATTACAAACCTGATTACTATTATTTGATGCTTGTAAATTTGTTGGCGTGCTTTGGCTGTTGTGATGCATATTGTTCGCAGTTCGTTGATCAGGATTATGCAAATTTGTTGTTGATGAAGAAGTGCCTTGTCGATGACGATTTGGTTGAGGATTTGATCGTCGATTTTGTTGTGGTGGCGGCTGTTGATATTGTGCATTGTCTGATGGTGGTGTTTGCTGATTTCCATTTGTCGATGATGTATAAACAAAACTTCCAGGAGATGAAAATGTGTATGAAGCGAAGCCGGGTGCATTCATTGTTGTTCCAAAATTGAATGACGACGTATTTCCGCTATTTGGTGTTGAAGTATGATTTGTATTGGTATTATTTGCTTCTGGATGTTGTGGATGTAATGCATGATGTAAAACACCGGAAACTGTGCTCGACACATAATCCTGTAGATTAGCGGCAAAATGATTCATTTGACTAGCAAACGATGACATTGTATGTTGAAAATTTGTAAATGGATGCGAAGGGTTACTATTTGTTTGTTTGGGCGGAGGAGGAGGAGGAGGCATGTTTGACGCTGTTGAAGATGAAGACGATGACGAAGCACTTGTAGAAAATGATGTTGTGTTGAAATAATTTGTTTGAAACTGCTGATTTGGAGGTATTGTTGTTTGTGTTGTAAAATAATTGTTATTTGAATTTGTCGAATTATTTTGAGCTGCTTGTTGTTGAAGATAGTGAAATGGTAAATGTCGACTACGAACAATTAGATCAACAAGCTCTTGTTTTTCTGTACATGTATGATTTGGTATATTTTTCGCTTGTAGATATGATCGTAAATGTTTGACTTTGACAGCAAGTAATTGTTCTTGTGTGCTTGATTCGCTGGATATCAGTTGACAAATGAGACAAACTCGACAGGGATAATGACGTTCACGTGGTGCACAATTTGGACAAAATGATTGTCGACAGACAATACAGTTTTTCTGCAACACGAGAAGAAGAACAACGTTTAGTACTGTAATTCATACCTAGGGTAATAGATTAATAGGAGAACATACTTTGCGTTTTATTAATGTATAAGCAGTATTACAACGTTCGCATTGATCGTTTGAAAAAGGAGGTGTGGGCATGGCCCAAAGGAAGTCAAAACAATTAAAAGTAGACGCCACGCCTGAAATAGAACGAGAGAGAAATATATATTTTAAAATCAACAATGAAAGCAATCCAATGGGGAGAAATCTTTGATGTGCATTAGAAGTAAGAAAAAACGAAAGTAAAAAAATTATTTTTAAATTCATGATGTATGCAAAAGAAAAGTACAAGCAGATTTTAACGAGTGCCGAGTATTCGAAGAAATAAGTCTCTAAGTTTGAGGAATATTTTTTTGTATCAATAAAGTCTTGTATTTCTCATAAAAAAAGTGGTTTTAACGACATATCTCACTAAGACATGATGTGATTCAAATAGTCGGTTTTAGGAAATCTTTTCAGAAACCCAAAAATGTGTAGTAGATGTGTAACAGGTAGAAATACAAAGAGATGTAGTAATAGTCATACTAAAAATCTCATGACCTGAGATGATCTGGTTGCTAAAAAAATCAGTGACCCTAAAGGATTTTTTGACGGTTTCACATCAGTATTGTCATCAGTATAGTCGCTCTATCTTGTTAACTGCCGGGAAAGTTTACTCTGACCTTAATATTATTCCTTACTAAATTTGGCTAACATTCCATGAAAGTTTTAAAGAAATTTGAAAACTTCATTGAACAGTCGTAAGGTTGGTATTTTCGAGCGTTTTTTCATCTCGTGAAATAAATAAACGTAAAAAGGTGGTGTTATTCTGAACCGTTTCGAAACGGCCTAATTCAACGTATTAGTTTTAACACATGTTATACAGTAAGCAGTTTTCAAGATTAGCGAGTGATATCTCTGATAATAATAAGTGTAAATCAAAATATACAAAGATTAACTATGTGTTAGAATGTTAATGCTTACGTACGATGAGAGAAGAAAACAAAAAAGCACAATTAACACGATAATTACATAGTACTACAGTAACCTCTATTCGTGCAATATCGGATCTTGATTTCTTTGTAATTTTGTTGGAAAATGTCTTGAAAATTACGGTCAATCAATAGGCGTAATCTAAAACAAAACTAAGGGTACATAATTCATTGAATTGAAGATTAAACATACAGTCAACTCAATGTTCGGAAATAATTAGCTAAAGTGAAAATTCGAGGACTGAACGACCAAAACAAGCTACAACAAACGGTTGTCACATGGTGTAAGCATAGCAATTGTAACAATACTGAACGCACACAACATTATTTCACTCTCATTGTAACACATTTACTGTCAACAAACAAAGTTGTCAATCGAAAATACACGACTCTGTGTACGCGAATAGTTTTCACTTTATCTCCAAACCTTTCAGCTTGACAAGTACAAAACTACACAGAATTTCCTAATGTATGTGATTGGAATCATATCACTCAAAAATAACACTTTTAAAAAAAAGTACTTTACGGTCGGTTTCACTTAACTTTGTGACATACACAAAATTTTATATTTTTTATTATGACCTAACACTGTATGTCATCCTTTTATTATGTCAATCCATGAAAACAAAATCAAGAGGAATTTCGATTGATGAAAGTTCGCAGCCAGTAAAATTGACAAAAGCACAACATCAAGCTGTTGCTCTTTATCCTCTGTCAGACATATCGGTTGAAAAGAAGAGGAGATGAAGAGTACATTGGTCCTAGATTGGTGAGAATGGGTCCGTGAGACTGAAATACTACCAACCATCTGTTATGTCGGTCTTATTCTTATTAGATGAAAGACATAGAATGAATAAAACGAAGAACAATGAAAATTAGAGAATATGCTAGGACCAAGCTCAGGCTTAACTTTTGAGCCTAAGGATAGGAACCAAATAAAACGTCTTATTTTCTAGAGTATTCGCAATACTCTGACGTGGTTAAAAAGCTTAAGTATTCAGTAAAGCTCTGATTTTAGAAAAGTTGAAACGCCTATGCAGTAGATGTAGCCTTTTCTTTAAAGATGCATCTAGCTGAATTTTGAATGGTTGAGAAGAAAAAAAAGTAGAACATATACCTACAGTGGTTATTTGTAATTAATATAAATTTTATCCTAAATATACTGTAAAACAGTGTTTCTAACAATTGGTGATCCCTCCGAGAGCAAAGTGATCTTCCACTTTGTAAACACAAATTCCGCTCTGTTTATTGTTTTGCAAATGAAAAAACCACCTTGCTTTCTTAAATTTCCACTTTGTTTTCTCCTTCTCATCTGTACTATTTTCCCCATCACGACTAATATTATTGGCCTAGTTTTTCTTATAAATTGATCACATAGAGACACAATAATTGCTTTCTATTTGTCTGATAGTTAGACAAAATGGATTGATTTACGAATTCCGCAAATCAGTCAGTGCATCATCAACTTTCGTAATACAGAACTCTTAAGCAACGCATAAGAAGCTTCAATAAAAGAAACTGAACCTTTGCTATAGCGCTGATGAAAGAAGTTAGCATAAGTGGCCGACCGGCAATCATCAATGTTTGATTAGGATCTAATTAGAGGCAGAGTTCACGACTTGAAATTTTTGAAATCAGTACTTGTATTTCAAAAATCAGTAGGTTATTCGTAGATTTTTTTTCTGGGAACTCACGAGAAATCATCAGTTTTTCTCTTTCGCACCCATCATATTTTTCGTCATTGGCTTTAGGAGAGGTGAACAGTGAAAGATGACGAGTGACGATGCTAAAAACTGCGAGAATTTTCTGCTTTTTTCCGATAACCAGTTCTCTTGAATGCTTTTTTTGAATAGCACAGAACAAATTTAACTCAGGCTAAGAAAGTTGAGATAGGTCTACGTTTCAGAACGTAAGCTGAAAACAGTTTTACAAATGCTGTTTGCTGAAAGTTTATTTGAGACCACTTTACGCTAAACTGCTACTTTAGGGCTCAGAGCAAAGTGGTTCATTTCATTTTGATTACAAAATTCATTAGAAACGCTGCTATAAACAACTAATGAAAAAAAATGTCAAACGTCACAGGAGAAATGTGATAGCATAAAAACATATTTTCCATGAAATCACACAATGACAGAAGACAACTTCCCAAGATCGAAATATATAGTACTAGCCGTATAGTATAATTAAATACTCTGTCACTTACTTTGACGTTTAAATGTGATGAATGTTTGTTTCAACTTTTTAGATTGAGCTAATATAAAACATTTCCCACTGATCATTAAAAGTTAGTTTTGATTTACAAACAAATTAACAGCAAAAGAAAATGGCACGAAATTCCGAGAAAGCAATGACAGCATTAGCTCGATGGAGACAATTACAATTGAAAGAACAAGGAAAACTTAGAGTCGATCGACGTCCTCATTTAGCATCAGATGAAACAAATGTTCGAAGAGCTGAAAAATGGCGTTACCAGGTTGTACGTGAAATAGCAAAAAAAGTGGCGCAAATACAAAATGGTAGGTCAATAGACATAATCATTTGCATTATATTAATATTTATTTCTTTTTCAGCGGGTCTTGGTGAATATAAAATCCGTGATTTGAATGATGAAATAAACAAACTTTTACGTGAGAAATCACATTGGGAAGATCGAGTTAAAGAGCTTGGTGGAGAAGATTTTAAGGTTTGTATTTTTGTTCAGCGCATACTAGCAACTAACAATAACTATATATTTATCTTTCTAGAAAACGGCTCCTAAAATGCTTGACAATGAAGGAAAAGAAGTTCCCGGCAATCGTGGCTATAAGTAAGCAAAGTTACTGTTATGAAGAACTGTAGATAAACATATTTGTGCCATTTTTAGATATTTTGGTGCTGCAAAAGATTTGCCAGGTGTACGTGAATTATTTGAACAAGAGCGTAAGTTTTCTTTTGTCATATGATCCTAGAAAATAAAGAGATATCCCTTATTGGTTATATATTTCTTATCTTTTATTCATTGTCTATTTTGTGTATTTCTAGCTGTTCCGCCACCAAAGAAAAATCGTTCGGAATTGATGAGAAATGTTGATGCGGACTATTACGGGTATATGGATGATGATGATGGTGTATTGATTCCCCAGGAAGAACGTTGTGAGAAAGAAGGTAACAATATTGCATTCTTTTTACTCTTTACACCTTCACTTTTGATTGTGATTCTGCTATGAATATAAACTTTTTTCCATTATTGCTTCTATTTCATCTCTTTATCTCCATGTGATCTCTATTTCCGTAATAATGTCTTTAAATTTTTTTTAATTTAATAGCTGTTCGAAAAAAGGTTGATGAATGGAAAGCACGAAAGGAAGCAATTTTACGTGGCGAATTACAAGCTGATATTGAGAAAGAAGATGAAATGGACAATTTTATTGTACCTGAAATGAATGTAGGTCTATTTTCTTTTAAAATCTAACATTTGCTAATTTTTCTGAATAATTATTGCATATACTTTAATTATTGTTAATCTATTTTAGTCTGATGATGAAGATTATGTTGCACATCAAACAAGACCAGGAGTAGCTGATGTTGTATCGAAAGATCATATCTTCATTGCACATGTACCAGTACCGAGTCAAAAAGAAGTATGTTTTAATGCCGTTTTTACAATTGTTTTAAACAGTAAACACAAAATAATAATTTTTTCTTTTCTTCTTAGATCGAACGGGCACTACTTGAACGGAAGAAACAAGAATTATTGGCCAAGTATGTGTCTGATGATTTACAAAAAGAAGATCAAGAAGTAAAAGATCTGTTAGGAAAATACTGATGGACATACGACGTTTGTACAGTATTTTGTATGTACTTGTTGTTTATTTATGTTATTTTTTTTTTTCGCCTGCTAATAAAAGATTGGGCTCACTCTCTCCTCATTTCCATTCTTGATACATATTTGAAATAAAGAATTTTCATATAAATCTTATTTCGATTGCTGAGTTTTTGTCAGCATATTTATAAGCTTTTTTTTGTGATGGTATTTTTATACTAAAAGTTTGTTATTGCTAGAATTCTAAATAAAAAGAAAGCAACTGGTCAACTCATAATAATAACGATTGGTTAAATGAAAAGAAATAAATTCTCCTATTTTCAACCATGCATTACGTTTGGTATTTATTAATGTTAAGAAAAGCTGAAAATCTTAGTTATAAGAAAAAATTTTTTTTCAAATATATAGTCTTTATTTGGGGAGAATGTTCAAGAATGGAAAATATGAGAAAAAAGCCCAATCCTGTATTCTTTGAATTTTTGTAATTGAAAGCTAATTATAATGCATACAGTCATATGAGACATAGGAACTATTGAAAAAAATATTCATGATAAGTGATAACTCAGATATTCTATTTCTTTTGATATAAAAGAACATGGTCGAGAATTATGATATGTGAAAGTGATCAGACTTTCGGATTAGGAGAAGAAATTTTAACACTATTAGATTTTTGTGAATTTTTGTTTCGCCAAAAATTTGTTGAACCTTTTTGATGAGTGTAACAAATATCCAAGCCAATATTAAAAAATTAATTTGAATAAATTTAATATGATACTTTGTTTAAACTAGTTCGAATTAATTTCAACAGTTCCAATGGGTAGACATGTACACAACACATAAAAAAGTTTTAATCTTGACAAAATCTATAAATGAAACAAGTAAATTTTCTCCATTCTTATTCGAATTTAATTTATGATACCAATAATTTGTAACTCTAACCACTGTGCTCTCCCATTTCAAATTCAGGTTGTCAATTCAAAGGCTAATTATGTAAGATAAATAAATTTAGCCGTTTTTCATGAAATATAGCGTTCAATAGTCATTCTGTCTTGTCAAAATAAATTTCATTTTGGAATTCGACTACATTGATTTGAATCGTTTTGTTTTTCGAGGCTATTTACTTCACTATCTTACTAATCTCAATCTTATTTATGTGGCATGCTCCAAAGTACTCATTATTCGATAATTTTAATTTTATTAGAAATCAACGAACAGATCTAGTTCACTGGATTTTGATCGAGAAGAGATGATTAATTGAAGTTTTTACTCACATAGATCGTTGTGACGACAAATAGTCTTTCTTTTAAATTCGAAATTTAAAAATGCACACCTAACTGTGTATATATATCAACAGTGTTTTAATTTTCAGATATATATTCAACGAGAGTATTTAGGTTTTCTTTGTTCCTATATAAAAATAGAAAAAAGTTTTAATGTAAAAGAGATTCTCAATAATTCTTTATTATTGTTGAAACACTTCAAATGTAAGTTTAAATTTTGATAACATCTAGCTTTTGTTTTTTGATAATTGATTCGTTTTTTGGATTATTTTTAAGATATAATAAAACAATGTTTCGACGAATATCTCCTCTATTTGGTATTCGATTTATTTCGCATTTAAAAATTCCTCGAACATGTTCATTACACAGTAGTGCTCATACAGATATTGGTTATTTTGAAAATGTAGTTAAAACACTATTAGACAAAAGAACACAGCCAATATCAAAAGATACTACTACTGATGATAATCATGGAAATAAAGAACAAAGAAAATATTATAATAAAAAACAAAATAAATCTTATGATCAACAGAAAACACCACAATATTTTCCGACAAAACAGAAAAGTATACCATCATTGTCGTCAAAGTTTACATCTAATAATAAAATGTATGCAAATAAACGGGATGATCAAAATAAACAGCAATATGGAAAAGAATGGGCCAATGATAATTATGTAACGAATAAATCGCGAACATCAACATACAATAAGAAAAAACGGATAAATCAAAAAAATGACAATGATAACGATGACATTGATAGAATACAAACGTCAAAATTTAATGCAAAAGAAATTAATCGACAGTTTCATGTAAAAGAAGAAAAAAGTGATAGATTTGAAAATAAAAAAAATGATTTAACATCAACTGAAGTAGAAACAAAAGTATCTTTAAACACAACAATATCAACATCAGTAAATCGTTCAAAAGAGTTAGATATTGTATTTTCAAATAAACAAGATGAAGAAGAATACAAGTAAGAAGATGTTATGGTACATTAAAGAATTCAACAATGAATATCTATATATTTTGAATTTAGAGAGTCGATTCCACTTGAAGTTCTTGTTCAACCTAATTTACGTCATTTATATACTGATGAACAAAAACTACATGAATTAATTGAACAATATATTCGTGAAATGCGTCCTGTTCTACGTCCATTTACATTTGATTTAGCTTATTTAATAAATGAATCAGAAACATTAAAACGTTTTGTTGAAATGGGTGTTGATGTCTATCGTTGGAATAAACCACATGCTAAAACAAAATATGTTCTTACACTCGATTTTGAACGTGATTGTTTAAAACATATTATTTTTTTACATGATATGGGTATTCAAGATAATGTTTTGGCACAATTTCTATCGTATAATCCATGGATATTTAATGAGAACATTGATGATTTAAAAACAAGAATTAATTATCTTGAAAGTAAACAATTTAAACCAAATATGATTCAACATATTATCTCCAAAGAACCCTATTGGCTTAATTTGAGTACAAAAATGGTAGATAGTAAATTATGTTGGTTTCAAAAAAAATTTTACTTATCAGCCGATGAAATACGAACAATAGTTTGTAAAACGCCAAAATTAATCACATTATCATTACAAGATATTAGTAACACTCATTTTAATATGAAAGAACTTTTAAATTTTAGTGAACAACATTTAAAAGAACTTCTTGTTAAATATCCAAAATTGTATCAATATGATTTTAAATTGATTGAATTAAATTTTGATTTTTTATTTAATGAAATGAATATGAAACATGAACGACTTCTAGAATATCCGCCTGTACTCAAACAATCATTTCAATGTTTAAGATCACGTTGTTTATATTTAAAATCAATTAAACGTGATCAATTTGATCCATCAAAACCAAATTTTGTATCATTGAAAGCTCTTTGTTTAGATACTCATGAACTATTTTGTACACAAGTGACGAAAACAAGTGTTAAAGAATATCTCGAATTTTGTAAAACGATATGAGAGTGAGGATGTATATATTTTTATTTTTATTTTTTATTGTTGTTATTTTTTTGTTTAAATGAAAGATATTCATTTGATAAAAAAGCAATTTCTCACTTAAAATAAACGAAAGAAAAATGGATGATCATCCGTTATAACTACAAACTTTATCGTTCACAATGTCTTTGAAAATTAATTGCTTTTTATTGTTTCCTTTTGGTCACTTCAATGTTGAGACTTTCGCTGACAAATAATATCTTTCAAACTTTATCACAGTATCGTCAAAATCTCTTCAACGACATCGTTTATCTGTTCGTTGAAACTCTTTTGTTTTAGATCCTTGAGTCAGAAAAATCATTTTGACTAATTTTAAATAATGTTTTCAATATTTAAAACATACCATCCACCAACTGGAATAGAAAATGTTGTATCAGCATATTTTTTATCACCTTATGAAAAAAATAGTCTATTATTGAGTGGAAACTAATTATATGTCTACCATCTTGTACCATACACAATCACAAGTGATCAAGTTAGTGAACCGATCAATTATACATCAAATGATACTGCTGATGTTTATCAACCACCATCTAGTCAAAAATCACAACATTTAAAATTGTGATCAAATATTTGTACGATAACACCATGTTGTTTTGATTTAACAATGGTCAAAGATGCATTATTTATCTCATTTATGGATGGAAATTATCCCTCATCAAATTTGATACCAGTATTCATGATCTAAAAACTCCATCCATGCACTATTTTGAGGATGAACTACAAAAAGAAGGTTAATAATATAATTTTTTATTAATTTAAGAGTTGTTCTAGATGTGAGATATGCTGTAATGTTAATATATAATTGTAAATTATTCATTATACCATTTTTTAACAATCAAAATACAATGAAAGAAATTACATTAATAAATGGAATTCTATCAAAAAGTTCAATGTTGAGTACGAGTAAGTACCTCGTTACATAGAGATATTCACAGTTATTTATCGATTATTTTTCTCTTAGATATTGGATCTAATATGACTACTCGTTACTCATCATTACCATCTTATATTGTTCATTTGAAGAAACTTGATCCATCGTTATCTGGTCAAATCATTGGTTTGCAATTTTTACACGGTTACTGTGAGCCAACATTATTTATTCTTATGTGAAACAAATCGCACATGCGTTTGGTCGTATGGCTCTAAAAAAAGATACATGTTGTAGTGTAGCATTGTCCATCAATGTAGAACAAAAATCAAAGTTTAGTATTTGGACTATTGATAAATTACCGTTTGATTGTTTGACATGTATGCCTCTACCAGAACCGATTGGTGGTACCATTATCATTGCTGTATTATTATTACGTTATCACGAGTCAACAATTCACGAAACGTCAGTAGTCACAACGACGAATGGATTAATGAACACATCATCGAATGATGTTAACACTATCACTACACCAGACAATGGAACATCAGATCATCAACTCGATGATGACATGTTGACATATGGTAATAATAAAGTGAAAACTCTCAAAACAATTGATAATCATACCGATGATCCGTATACAAACGTGTAATACAAGAGTCAGATGATAATGATGATGATATTGTCAATAATCAATATGATACGAATTATTCCAACGCGAAGAAACCGTCGATTTTTACATTTGATTTTTGTGGTAGTATAATTAACGTTGGTTCTTATGGTAATAGTATTTGTGGTGAATCATCAGATTTCAATCAACAAGATGAAAATACATTTCACCAGAATTCATTATCATCACATCTGTATTTGGTGATAGCATCAGATCACGGTAAAAATGGTTCTATATCAGTATTACAACAAACATTAAAACACCATGTTATTACTCCTCAATATTTGTTGGGCAGTGTTGATTTATGGACGGTTTATTCTACAACAATAGATGCCTATCTAATTATAAATGAAACAACAACATTAATACTACAAACAGGTACTGACATATCCAAATTAGAACAAGATGGTTTTCTGGCACATGAACAATGTCTCTGTCGATAATATGATTTTCATTTTTCATTCAGAGCGTGTAAAACATGACGAAATAACTGGAAAATTCACAAAAAAGTATACTCGATGGTGTATATTATAGAGCTATTTTGATTTAAGTGTTTTTGAACGTAATGAATTGTTAAATCGACTGGAAATGACGTCGGATCAAGTAAAGTTCGCTCGAAAAGCTCTTTGACCACAGTTTGTTTATCTTTTCTTTTAGCTTCATGAGGATTTGATCGATATACTTCGAGCAATGACATTGTTCTAATTTATATGTGATTTTCTTCTTATCATCTGTAGCAATTTTTTTTTATTATTGTACATAGTTTTTATTCATTAGCTATTGTAGCAACATTCTATTCTTGTTGTTCTTTTTTTTACATTCTTTCGTTGTTACCACGGTGTAAAACGTGGCCAGCAAGCTTTTTGTATCCTTGGAGTTTGAAATGATAATGAATTTGAAGAATTCTACATCCTCCCACCCTTCACCCCACAGAATAGAATGGCTGGTAAAGCGGATACCTCAGCTAGATTAAGTTTATTCTGATCATTTGTGAGAAAAAGATGAAGTACCTAGAATCGGACAGTTTTCTCCTGCCTGTCCATGAATTGTTCATAATATCTTTTATACGATTCTCTATAACTATTGTAACTGTAGAAGAGTTTAAACTATTTGCTGGCTAAACTTAGAATGATCTCATCTCTGTTGTTATTCGCTTCGTTTTTCGCATAACCGCAACAAAGACTAGTAAAATGAGACAACTAACCCTTTTTATGGTTGATGAATTTTTTTGTGTTATTGATCTAGTAAACTGATGACAAAAATAATAATTTGCATATCTAAGAAATCTTAATATATCATTTATAGATTTCCATTATGGTATTTGAAAATTTATTTTCAAGAAAACCAAAAACTCCGATTACCACTATACCTTCAACAGTTCAACAACCATCATCACTTGATACAGATAAAAATAAACAGCGCGATGAAGAAGAAAAGCTCTATACTAATTCAACAAAAAACTTTGATACAACATTAAGCGAAGATTATGGTTATTTCTTCTTTCCCGAACGATTTGGAAAAATTCATCCCATCACTATCACAGAACGTCTGTTTTCACTTACACTATCACGTGAACATATTCGAAAAGTGTTTTGTCGTGAACATGTTTTAGCAGCAATTGAAAATGATCCATTAGTTAAAACGTTAACGAATGCTTTGGAAGATCATGGTTGTAAAATTGATTTATCTCGACATATTATTTGTGAATATTGTGATCCAGAGATGCCTGGTGGATTTGATCCCACTACAAATCAAATTATCGTATGTTATAATCAACAAAGAAAAACCAATGAATGTTTAATTAACGGTCTAGTACAAGCATTTGATTATTGTCGAGCTAAATATAATTTTCATGATATGAAACATTTTGGTTGTAGTCTTATACGTTCGATTAATTTTACATCATGTGGATTTATCAAAGGCACATATTCGTCTTATAAAATTAAAGATGAATATGAAAAATGTGTATTTAATGAATCGGTGTTGAGACTAAGAGAATTGCGTGCAGTAGAAAAACGAGAAGCAGAAAATATTATCAAAGAAGTTTATACGCCATGCAGAAATGACTTAGAACCATTTGGACGAATACCAAAATTAACGGCTAAATATGAATTCATACACAATGATTATCAACGAATGAGAAAATATTTTCCACATGAAGCAATTAAAAATCCACTGGCTACAAAAGCGTCTAGTAAAAAAGAAAAATAGTAATGACTTAGTTTTTTATTTGTACTTTTTTCTTTACGTGTGTCCTTTTTTTAAAAAAAATTCCTACTCGTGTGAACAAAACAATTCTTTTTGTAGACTTTTTTCATTCTAGGAGCTCGAAGATGCGTGGTTTTGTTGAATAGGAAATAAATTATTATATTTGATTTACAAAATAGAAGGAATTATTTGATACAAAATTTTCCAACTAAGCTGCTTTAACTAAATTTCTAATAATCGATGTATTACATCGGCGCGTTTAAAGTCTTAGTTTTCTTGCAGTGACAACCGCAGATCTCTAGCTATCTCCTACCAAAAGTTATCCAAAAAATGACCACAGCAACTTAGTTTCTTATACAAACAATGTTATGATAGTTTCTTGATTAAAAATGTGTATATCTTTAGTATATCGTTTGCTATTTTTGATGCTCGATCATTAACCACAGCTAGAGTTGTAGTTACGAATGTCAAACCATAGTCTCTATAAAAAGATTTTATCATTTCTGTGTAATCAATTTTCAATGCTATAATAATATTTTGTAATTTATCAAACAAAACAATTTTGAATATTCAAATATTACCAAAATTATGATGACAAACTCATTATTATCTACTTAGGGCATACCAAAAGTACGGGCAGTGACACTTTAGTACCGTATAGCAGGCTTAAAGTAACTTTCGTCTATATAATCTGATACAGAAAAAAAAGCTGTCTTCCTATGCTATTTGATCGTACTTCAACTAATATCATAATATTAAATTATCTCTAAAAACCTATTTCGGCTGGTTATGTGCCGATTGTATTCATACTAATTTTGAAAAAATACGAGTAAGTATTTTTTGAATAACTTTTGATAGAAGCGAGATAGAGAGCTGCGGTTTTCACCGTTGGAAGGAGGAGATGAAGACGCATCGAATCATATATTATAGGTTTTCTTCATCTGTTTCTTGTAAGGTTTTCAATTGGCCTTTTTAAGAACAAACATATTTGATAAGTTGTTTACAGTGAATTTTCAATTATCAAGTGTAAATTCAACCCACTAATCGAAGATCTACAAAGTGCGGAAGGTTGAGATGAATAGTATGCATTTTAGTCGAGCTTCTAATAGAATTTTCTAGCAAAATCTGTGAAAAAAGCTCACTTTTGTGCTTTTTCCTTTTTCATAAAAAAAAACATTTTTCCGACACTTAGAAAATTGAACAAAAATACTTCAGAAATCAATTTTAGAAAAGCCTATAATATATGATTCGATGCATCTTCATTTCCTCTTTCCAACGGTGAACACCGCAGCTCTCTATCTTATTTCTATCAAAAGTTATTCAAAAAATACTCACTAGCATTCATGGAATCGTGACAGATGCAAACAAAACAGATCTTATCAAAATTTTATTATTCTTATAAATATTAGTTGAAGTATGATCAAATAGCATAGAAAAATAGAGCATTCTTTTCTCTATCAGATTGCATAGAAAGAAAATTTCTTGAAGCTTAATATACAGTCTTAAAGTGTCACTGCGCATACTTTTGGTATGCTCTAAGTAATAGAAAGAATTACAGATAAGAAAGAATTACATAGACACAATGAGGGAAAAAAAATTCTATATTTGAAAGTCTACTTTAAAATTGAATCTAAATTTTATTCTCCAATATCAAATTGAAGTCGAACAGAAAAATTTTCTTTAAATATATGCCATGTTTTTGATTTATGTGGATTATCCAATTCTTCTCTTGTCAATAATAGACTAAAATAATAAAAAGAAAACATATCTCTAACTGTATCAATATCTCAAAATGAATTCGAACATACGAGTTTTGTTCAATGAATGAAGTGTTTAACCAGAAATAAAATGCACATGCATCATAATTTTTTGGAACACGCTGTACGAAACAATAAAAAAATATATATATTCATAACTAAAACTAGCTCAGCTTTTAGATTTTACATACTTTATTTGTTGAAAAAAACATAAATTTCACATCACCTTTTAATACTTGTAGATTAATATCAGATATTATTATATCATCATTGGCAACATTATGTTCAATCTAAACAAATCAATAGTAAAATAAAATAGATCAGATAGGGATGAAAATAAACTTGTTTTCTTTTATATTACTTTGCAAATATTATAATTTTCTGCTTTTTCCTGAAATGCAAATTTACCAAATACTTCGTCATAGTTTGACACTGTAAACCATAAATCACTACCATCACCATTACCAATGCCTTAAAAAATGTAGTTTATAATTACAAAAATAAAGAAAATAATGTTCACATACTAGCAATTGATGTAATAGTAATGGATTTTAATCGTAATAATTGTGGAGGTGGCATTTCATTATTATAATTATGTAAAATTTTTTCATAATATCCAACATAACGAGTTTGTGACGGTGTTTCAACACCCTGAAATGTTTTCCCATGTCGTAAATCTGTTCGTGCTTCAGCAAAAAATTGTAATGCCTCCTGTTTAAAAACAAAGAGAAAATAAATGGCAAAATTTGTTTTTCAACAAATTTTATCTTCTTACTGAAGCTGTCTTACAAACACCAGTTTTTAATAATGCCACAGCAATCATTGTTCCTGTACGACCTTTACCACCTTTACAATGAATGGCAATAACATTGTCTGATGACTCTTGGAACCATTCAGTAACTGAATTGGCCAGTCGAATTGTATCACTTAAAATAAAAACACGATATTTAATACAGAATGTATATCAAATTTGAATATATTTTACCTTAATCTTGGTACATTATGATCATTTATTAGGACACGTTCAACACGATGAAAATAATCCGTTTCGTAACAACGTTCACCTAAAATCAAATTTTTAAAAATGATTAATAAATATCAATAATTTTTGAACATTTTTCTTACTACACAAGTTATAGACTTTATAATGTTCACGATGAAATTCATCAAGAAAATGTCCAACATCCTAAAACAAATAATTTTCTAATGTTAATTTCTTAAAATAAGCGAACCAGAGTGAAAGTGTCTCAAATCTTTAGCCTCGAACATCTACAGTATAAACAAAATCTACATGAAATATAATGAACTTTTTTTTCCATTTAATCCAAAACTCTGTTGTAATAGCTAAATCAAAATCAGTAGAATCATCTGATTCTTTCTTTTTAATTTTTAATACGAACAAATTTGACATATCGCAATGTGCTGTAGCAGCTAGTATACGAGTACACATTTTTCGTACTCATGTGAGATAGCGAATCAAAAATCCTGATTTACCTCAAGCACACACACACACACACACACTCAAGCTAATTGATGATTCTTCTTTTCTTTATGATCCAACACACATTCAAGTTTAGAACTTACAGAAATATCATTACGAAAAAAGGCATCTTTTCCTTTACTAGGAAATGACATGGCTATTATTTGTTCTAAATTGGTAATACATGAAATTTTCTTTCACATAGTTATGTTTTATTGTTTTTTTCTTTCTTCTAATATTCAAAAAATGTTTTACTCACTTGTTACATAACATAAATCTAAATCATATCCATTTCCAACAAATCGTCGTTTATTTTGTCCAACTAAATGTCTATTAGCAATTTTGAAATGTTCACGATGACCGAGTATACGTAATGTTCTTATTAAATTAAAAACACGAAAAATTCGGGGTACTATAATAAATCTAAAATATATATTAAAGATTAAACACCATACTGAATTAATCATAGGAACACTTACTTCAATATGTGTCCGTTTCTCAATTGTGCTTCCAATGCCACTAAAACAATATTTACTATAAGACCAACACTGATAACAAGAAGATCAAGTATTTCTAATTTTTTTTGAAAAAATTCTCGTCTAAATAAATAATAAACATGTTAATCTTAGTATAAGTAATGGAAAAAATGAGTGGTTTAATTACCCTTGAGCTGTAATACGTATAAATATATCCATCATGAATATTATTGATAAACATAAACTTACCCAATCTAGTACTGTAGTAGACTCTTAAAAATTAGAATAACATCGAATAGTTGATGAATGTATAATATATTTCTAATTTACGTACTTTTTTGAAAGCCTTTAGTAACTGTAATGATAATTATAATAATATCAGCCAAAAATAATACTGCAATGATTAATCGAAAAATAATACTTTCAATCATTCGACGTAATTTATATTGAAATTTTCTAATTAAAAATAGAGATTATATATCATTTTATTATTGAAAAAAAGACAATTACGTTTTGTTGTACCTACTGGAAGGGTGTTTCGACAACTGGTTTTAGATCATCAACTGCTAATCGGCTGAAAATGAAAATAAAACTATTCATGATAATGAATAGAAATAAATAAGATCAAGCATACGTTTTATTGAAATCAATTTGTGTATGAACTGGATCCATATCAGGAACTTGTCTTTTGTACATAGGATTATCCATCTTGTGTTTAATGAATCCTCTCTTCTTTTTTTTTTTAGAATAAAACCGATATTTCTGCAAGAAAATAGCATTCAACTACATAATCTGTTGAAATCAAAACAGTCATGTTTTG
This sequence comes from Didymodactylos carnosus, assembly GCA_905250885.1. Taxonomy (NCBI): domain Eukaryota; kingdom Metazoa; phylum Rotifera; class Eurotatoria; order Philodinida; family Philodinidae; genus Didymodactylos; species Didymodactylos carnosus. The sequence continues at coordinate 113,386 of CAJNOQ010000004.1, forward strand.
AACATAACAACAATAAAAAAAATTTGAATACAAAAAGAAACATAACACATTTATTATTGTCCAACATAAAATTTGATATCAGCGTGTTTCGACGAATACAGACAATACCTGACAGACAATAAAGGACAAAAAAATGCATTACTGTGGAAAAAAATGAGAATGGAATTGATCTAATAATACTAGAACATATTTGAACAAATAGGTATCACTTAAACAATATCATGAAAAATATCGTGTGATTTTTTTTGATAGATATCGAAACTAAAGTCAATCTTCGAGCCATATATTTTTTAGATATTTGATTTACGCTTTTTCTTATCAGACAAACATAGAGAACATTTGTCTTGATCAAATATTTTTCATAACAAGACAAATTATAAATATGAGATACTACAAAAGTTTAAGAAAATAAATTTTCCTATTATTGCATTTGAACGTGCATATACAACAGTGAAAAAAAAAGTGAGCTAGAATAAAAAAATAAATAGAACATATTTAACGATCAATATCAAATAAATAGCTACAATATTCAAAAACAAGATAGGCAATTGTCGACGCTGGCAACACTTTCATTAGATTAGGTATACTCCCATAATAAAATCCGCGCCATCCATCTATACGCCATATTTTACCGATCATTTCAAATAAACTTTCTTGAACAATCTGATATTGTTGACGAGTTCTTACCAAATAGAATGGATACGCTGAATACATGGCACATATTGAACTAATATTCGATAACATAACTAATGTGAACATTGATGGTTCTTCGAGAGACGTTACTTTTTCACGATATAAACGTCTTAAATATTCATATAGAGCAAAATCAACTCCAGCCGCTGGAAAAACACCAATTGAATTTGCCAGATAACCACGATACCATATTCTCCATCCTTCAGCATTATACAGTTTTCTTATTAATTCAAATATTGTCTTGTATTGGCCAGTTGTTCGCATAGCAGCCTGTGTTTTCAGAACTTCTGCAATACAAGAAAAAGATACGATCATAAAGTTTATGATATCTTGTGTTTACCCACCCAATGGATAAATACATGTCTGCGCCAGAAAACCTGATAAACATCCAAAGCCAAATAATTCTTTACTTGATATTGGACTAATAATCAACTCATCATAATCCCCACGCATTTCTCTTAAAGTTTCAAATATTCCTTGTCGAATAGCCATTTCAGGTGTCATTTTGAATACAGCTGTCAATGAAAAGAAGAAAAACAAATAAATAGATTACCATAAAGAAGTTAAGAAATGCTAACCTATCCCATTGCCTCTCCAAAATGATTTTACTCCTCCTTCGGCATATAATTTTGATGCTGTTGAAAACACTTTTGCTTTCCCCGTAGCTTGCATGTAGATTTTTAGCCTATCGAGAGGTGCTGAAGCTGTTCGTGATACCATTCCTTGAAAAAATAAAAATAAATACTAAAGTTTGTAATTGTCTCTTTCATTATTTACTAACTGTAATATTATTATCTATTTGTACCTGATATAGCTCCAGCAATGAAATGTCTTGCCCAAAATCCATTTTCATGTTCTTTTTCTGTATATGAATTTGGCATTGTTTGTTCATTTATCGTATCCAGTTGTACACCTCTTCTCCATGATCGTAATGATGCTTCTAATTCTGTACTTGGTGCAAAACGAAAATATTGCATCCATTCATCAAGTCCAATTGTTAGACTCTTATCGCGATCAATGACTTCAATAATTTTCATCAAATCTTTCTTTTTCAATACTACTTTCAGTCGACTAAATGCTTTGGCTAATTCTAGTGGATCTACAACTCCATCTTTGTTTAAATCGATTTCGTCAAAACTTTCACAGCACAAAAAAAGAAAATGAAAAATCGTTTAAATAAACAACTAAATTTCTTCTATATAGTTAATATACCTTAATTTTAATTGTTTTTCTCGTTCTAGCATTATTTCTAAAAATGTTTTTGTATCAATTCTATCGCCTTTCGGTTTTAATGACGAAAGAAATCGTCTTACTTGTTTCTTTACTTCTTGTTTCGGATGAATATCATCCATTTCTTGGAGAGCATTAGCTAGATCAGTCACTTTTACTCGTCCAGTTTTATCTTTATCCAAATTATCTATCAGTGATTGTAATTTTGCCATATCAATCTCATCCAAATTAGATGAGCGCTTTTTCCTCGTAAACATCTTTTGTTATTAATGGTAAATTTTAATTCTTCATAATGCATATAACAAAGTTAGATGATCCAATAAGTTCATTCTTGAAGCTATAGAATATCTATCATACATCTAGAAATAATGATTAACGATGTATATCAGAAAGAATTGCTTCATTTATTATAAACTTTCTCATCTTATCATATGGCTATCTTGAACCATATCATTAGAAAAGATTTCATTAAACTATCGTAATCTTTCTATTTATCTAACTTTATTCTGTCGGCTTTCTTTATTGGGATTCTACAAACTAGAGTACTCTAAGTTTAATCTACCAACAAGAAAAGTCTAAATTCATATTCTTTTTTGGCTGAAATTAGACGTTTTTTTAACGTACACTTTCAGACATAATCTGACATTGATAGAAAATAAACAAAATGTGTATAATCGCGAGTTGACCCTGTATTTTCCCCAAGAGTCAGATTTTTCTCTATAAAGAAATTTATTTCGTTTGATATTAGAATAATTTTACTAAAACTAACATGTACATATGAATTGAAAACAAAAATATAGTTTTTCTACTACACATTTGAGTGTATAATAATAATATTATTAATTATATTTAAAATATTACAGAAGTCAAAATGTACTTCAGTATTTGATAACAAAAAAATGAACAAAACCAAGTCCATAATCGTGATCAGCGTCGAAAACCGAATCAAGTGATGTATTTTGTGGAAAAAAAAGTTTTTCGGCAAGCTTTATAAAACGCATCACTTGATTCGGTTTTCGACGCTGATCACGATTATGGACTTGGTTTTGCAATAAAGTGTTTTCTTCATCGAGAAAAACACAAAAGAAAGTTATATCGTACTTTTCTTTCTTGTTTTTTGGGGGAAAGGAAAGCGGGAAAGTAAAAAACTTTCCTTTCTCAAAAGAAAGAAAAATCAATTTTTACTTTCCTTTTTTTGTGGGAAAGAAAGAGAAAGTGCCACCCTTATTATCGATTGCTGATCCGAGTGAGCCACCTGAGATTCTACGATGAGCGATTAATATTAAATCAGTTGTGGATTTCAAATTCGATTAATAGACGGTTGGTAACGATAACGTATTCTGACGAACAAAAAATAAAGATCAATCACCCATTCATTTCTGAACCACTTGCGCATAAATATTTTGTTTAATATTTGTTTTCTAAACAAACATAATTACTCATCATCATTGCATTCTAACTCGATATCCGTTGTATCACACGGCTGCTCATTATACAATTTATCATACTGATTTTCTATGATAATCACCATTTTTCTCAAAAATCAGCATTTACGTTCGATATATCTGTAAAAAGTAACATGGATGAGATATTGTCTTAATTTTGATTCGACAGTTGTTTCAATGAAACTTTTTGTTTAACAAATTACTTTGTTACTATATAGTTGTGCTAATCCACTGGTTTTTTAGATGACACCTTAAGTCTGTAAAACTTATACAATAATAAAATATTGTTACACATCGAGAAACATAGAAATATTTTTGTATTTCTCGTTTGTCTTTTCTTTCCTCCTGTTATCTTTTTTCAACATGATCGACCTTATTCAATCTAAATTATTAATCTCTTATTCTTTCTCCTTTCCGTATATTATCGATATATAAGAGATACACGGTGATTCATAACTATATATAACGAGGGATAAACAATACTATATAATCGAAAATGATTTCTCGCGTTAGTATCAGAAACGACGAAATATTTTTATTTTCGGGATATCATAGTAGAAAGAAACAATCTCAGAAAATGATGATTTTTTGTCAACACGAGCTCGTTGAAATTGCCTATAATGTACAGAGATCGATCAGCATTTAAAATGTCTGTCAAGTCAAGAGAAAAGATCGAGGAAAAAGAGTATTTTTTTCTTTAATTATGTGAAATTGTACTTTCATAGTTTTGTAATTATATTTTTGTCACAAAAATAACAAAAGAACGATACACTGACTAAGTAAAAAGTACGTTTACGCTTGAAAAAAGTTTGAAAAAAGTGATCAGACCATACACTCAAATTAGAGTGATTAGAGAAAACATTCAGCTTTTTGAAAAGCAGAATAGTAACGAGTGAATAAACAAAAGATTAGAAAAATAACGAAGCAAAAAAGTAGCTAGATTACAATAAAATGCCAAGGTAATAGGAGAAAAACAACAATAACAGCAAATATCACCGGTGATGGATAAATTTTCAAAGAATAAAAAATAAACACTATTCAGCAATAAATCGTTGTATTTTATTTCAAATAAACATTGGATAGAGCATGATAAATGCTAAACAAGACTAGTTGTTTTAATCAGAAAAAATAGGTTTATTCTAAACAATAATGCAAAACAGGCATTGAATAAACAAATTCCCTCATTCGTCTGTAGTCTGTTAAACTGTTTCTTCTAAGATCTGTTGCTTTCAGCGTGTATACTAATTGATTGTAGATTTGAAATATAATATAAAAAACTTGCGTGAATAAAGTGAACAAATGATCACAGACTAAAATGTGATGCAAAAATTGTTTCTAATTTTTGTTATCGCTCCATCAAAAGAAGTTGAACTTAGAAAATCACAACTAGAGAATAGGCTGATATTTTTTGTCAAATTTACCAGTCAAAACTTGAATAACATAATTGATTATCGTTGGATGTTTCAATATAGCTAAATGTTCCACACCAGGTAATTCTAAACTTTTAATATCTTGAGTTTGTTTATCAGTCCATTTTTGAAATGCTAATAAACTGCGAATATTAACAGTACCGTCACCATTATCGTATGACACAGTGGGTTGCAAATCAGGAAATGTACGCTCATCATATAATAAAACACCTGGTGTTGACATTTGACTACTGTAAAGTGCGTGTACTTCGATTTCGGGTGGTTTTAATTCATCTACAAGATCTTTTACATTTAGCCAAAACTGATAGCCAGTTGGATAATTAATATCAGTAAAAAATTCTTTATAATTTTGAACAGTATAATTTTTAAACGGAGTTGCTACTAATACTTCATCTGCAGACCAAAAGTTTGGACTTGGCATAACAAACGCAGTACTAGGTGCGGAACGTTGATAAGGTCTTACTCGTATTGGTGAAACAACATATACCTAAAGGGAGAACAAAAATATCCTGAACCGAAAAGTCCGCTTGTCGAACTTACATCGATATTATCGCCGCTGGCCATCAAACGTAATGCTTTAACAGCTCCAGCCCATGGTGCTGCAATTGTAACCATTGATCGAATATATTTTTCTTTAAATTCCGGTGTTATGTGATGAAGCCAATACAAAGCAAATGGACCGCCCATACTGTGTGTAATTAGGACAATTTTCGTTTGATTATTTTTTTCATATGTATCCATGACTAAATTTGTTAAATTAAGAAAATAATCACCTTGTTCGTCCGGTGCACGCCGAAAATCATATCTAAAAAGAAAAGTGATATTAAGAAAAAGAAAGATTAGTTTAGATCATGAACTTACGGCGCACCTCGTAGATTAAGTCCACGTGTGTAACCCAGAGCAACTAAAGATCGAACAATTGGAGCAAAATAAGATGAATAAGATAAGCCACTTGAATCAAAATATTCAATTGTTGATGTTTGACCAAAACCAGGTATTTGAACATCCACACCATCTTGATTTGATGTTTTATTAGTAGTTGAATTATAGATTAAAAGCATATTATTAACAAAACAATCAATTACTTCCGGTAATAATAAACGTACATCCAACCATAATTCAAACCAATTTGAATGACGAGAACACCAAAGATGTGGTACACTGGAACGATTTAATTTACCCCATATTTGAGAGCCGGCGTTACCAGGTATAAAGATAGCTGGATATTGTATATCATCACTTGTAACAAAGTCAAAAGTGGACAATGACGAAAAAACAATTAACACAATAGACAGAAAATAAAAACTCATAGTAATAATCTCTTTTTGGATAAAAAAAGAAAACACTATGAAAAACAAATATGTAAGCTCATTTAAAAAAGCTTGGAAAAAAAGAAAAATATGTACAACGGAAAAAAGTGAATGTGTTTCGATAAGATAGACAATAAACTATCTAAAACAGACATGATTTGAGAAGACAGTAATATTCCTTTTACCGTCTCTAATTCTTGGGTTAGTTCTTCCTAATCAAACTCTACAGCAATTAAAACAGTTTGCCTTTGTATCAGAAATCTGAGTTACGTGACAGTAGTAACGTTTGCCATTTTTTCGAAACTGTTCATTCGATGGATGACAACAATGAAAATATTTCGTTTTAATTTATTATCAACAAAGTGCTTATAGTAAATTTTTTTACATAAATTCTGTTCGAATATTAATGAGAAAAAGCTTCAGAATTTACATTAACCTTATTCGTAGTAGAACTTCTCACCCATGTCGTCCTAATCGGAAAGAAATAACTGATTAAGTATAATCACGATTTTTCGAAATTTCGGTTAATCGATGGTTTTTGCTGGTGGTATAGCAATTAAGCGCACGATAAATCCGCTGATTAGTTGCGCTTAACCTCTTGAATGCCGTTATTTTTCCTCTTCCGCGTCCAAAGGCATGCATATGTAAAAAAACGATTAAATATCTCTCTTTGCGTTCTGTTGTTTTCGTCACATGTGTTCCTCTGACACTTTTTTTCGTTAAAACAATAAAACGACAAAGCATATGCAATATATAAAATTTCCTTCATGTCATCGGCAGATGCCTTACGGCATTCAAGAGGTTAACCAATCATTTCGGATTTTGACAGTATAGGAATATAGCGAAAGTTAAGAGGAAATCCTCAATTGATTGCCCATAATCAAGCAATTTTTGGCGACATGGATAATTCTAAGCGAGTAAAGATATTGAAATAAAAAAACAATAAAGACAATGGTAACATTTAACTGAATAAATAGTCATTTGCTTAGTAAATTTGGAACAAAACGGCATAAGCTGAGCTAGATATGGAGCGAAATAAAATAGGTTAGATTCAAAAATTAAGTATAAAACTTTACAATCAACCTGTTCTTTTACTTATTACGTTAATTGTTAAGTTTTGCTCTTAATTTTTGCATCTGACTTATCTCGATTCTATTTATATGAGAATAGAATATATATGAATAAATAATCGCACGTTGACAGATTGATTGGTCTCTCATAGAACCGATAGAATTGTTTTGCTGGCCTCCGTTTAGATTTTGTTTCCTATATAAAGACACATTGATGCTTTATTCATAAGCATTTCGTCGGCTGATAATAAAACTGTCATTTATCATCGTTTTTTCTACATCTCAACGTCATACATTTCGATCTCTAATCAGCGTCAGCAAAGTCAAACTTGTATTCCGGATTCTTTTTTTCTTATCATAAATAATTGCGTTTTCACTTAATCAATAGAATCAAATTAGCTCGTGTAGCTATTTCTCTCATCTTTACACACACATTAAAACTGCAGCGAGCTAAATGTCTTTACTATCGTACGGTTGTTACTTTCATACTTTGTAACCTGCTTCAATTAGTTAACTCACTCTTTTTGATTTATGGTAGACGTATATTTTTAAGACTTCATTATAGTTGTCGTTATTGTTTCTAGATTTTTATTTGTAATAAGAACTAGTCAAGATTTGTATTAACTATGGATGATGAGTATGATGTTATTCTTCTTGGAACTGGCTTAAAGGTACTACAAGTATTTTATTTATTGGAGTAGTTGTTGAGATTATTTCATTTGTTGTTCAGGAATGTGTGTTGGCCGGATTACTCGGTGTGGCCGGAAAAAAGATTCTTCATATGGATCGTAACAAATATTATGGAGGAGATTCTGCATCAATGACACCACTTGAAGATGTAAGCATTTAATCGTTTGTGTAGAAAAGCGTGAGTACTAATAAATCTATACCTTTTTGTTGTAGCTCTACACCAAATTTAATATGCCTCCTCCTCCAGCTGATACTGGTCGTGGACGTGATTGGAATGTTGATCTTATACCAAAATTTTTGATGGCAAATGGTAATTTCAGTTAACTTTCCATAATCAATCTGATTTAATTCGTTTAGATATTTTTCAGGTCTTTTGGTGAAATTATTGATTCATACAGGTGTAACACGTTATCTGGAATTCAAGTGTATCGAAGGTAGTTATGTTTACAAAGGCAATAAAATTCATAAAGTACCAGCTGATGAACGAGAAGCACTTTCATCATGTAAGTCAATCAGAAAATTTTCCATAAGAACAAAGTATTGAATCAATTCTTTCATATATTCTAGCATTGATGGGCTTATTTGAAAAACGTCGATTTCGAAATTTTCTTGTATGGGTCAATGACTATGATGAAAAAGATCCAAAAACACATAAAGAGGTTTCTCCACAGACAAAAATGATTGATGCATTTAAAAAATTTGGTCTCGATCAAGATACAATTGATTTTACGGGCCATGCATTAGCACTTCATAGCGATGATGAGTGAGAATCTATTTTCATAGTCACAATTTATTGAATATTCGGTTGTCTACCTTTCTTTGCCTTTTTAGTTATTTAGAAAAACCAGCACTGGAATCAATCAAACGTATTAAACTATATAGTGACTCTTTGGCACGCTACGGGAAATCACCATATCTTTATCCTCTTTATGGTCTTGGTGAACTTCCACAAGGATTTGCACGGCAAGAATATTTTCATTTTTCTGAAAATCGATCCGATAGCTAAATCAATAAGAAAAAATTGGTGGAGGATTATTTAGCTGGTCTTTTGTTGGGTTTCACTCAAACTAGTTTTAGTTAATTGAGAAGAAAAGCGGACCAATTTAATAACATCTTTGTTAATTTTAGTTTAAGTGCAATATATGGTGGAACATATATGTTAGATAAAGCAGTAGATGAAATTGTTTATCAAGATGGTGTTGTTATTGGTGTTAAATCAGGTGATCAAGTAGCAAAATGTAAAGCGGTTATATGTGACCCATCGTATGCACCAGATAAAGTGAAAAAAGTTGGACAAGTTATTCGTGCTATTTGTTTGTTACGTCATCCTGTCAATGTTGGTTCAAATAATTCACCAGGATCTATACAAATAATTATTCCACAAAAACAAGTACAGCGACACAATGGTATGAAGTTAAAAAGTGTCTGTTAATAATTTCTGTTAATTTATTTTCTTTTGTAGACATTTATGTCTGTTGTATGTCGGCTGTAAATATGGTCACACCAAAAGATTGGTACGTTGCATTAGTCAGTACAACAGTAGAAACAAATAATCCAGAAGTTGAAATAAAACCGGGTCTTGCTTTATTAGAACCAATATTTCAAAAGTAAGAAATTAGTTATTTTTGCTACAGTCATTTTTATGCATGTTTTCCTGTTTTAGATTTGTAACAGTTAGCGATGTATATGAACCAGTTGATGATGGTGTCAATAGTAAAGTGAGTGATAAATAAAATACTAATCAATTTCTTAGCTGCTGCTTCAAATTCCCTCCCTAAAGTATAGAAAGCATTTCTGAAAACAGTTTGAGAATATCTTTTTGCCTATGGTACTTTAAAGAGTTTCTTATTTCGTGTTATCTCTTCTGATCAACCTACTTCGTTTTTCTATTCTATATTATTTCGCTTTGTTTTTGATAAAATGTTTTTTACTCGTATTGTTCTAAAACTAATCGAGGATGTGTTTCTACTAGTGAATGATGAAATTCGTTCAATCGATACTATTTCCAATGATGTTTTATTGTTTTTTTCTAGTTATTTATAACCAGTTCCTATGACGCCACAACTCATTTTGAATCAACATGTTTAGATATATTAGATGTTTACCGTCGAGTCACTGGTGAAGCATTTGATTTTTCAAAAATAACAAGAGGTTTAGATGCGGACGATAGTGCAGAAGGAGTGCACTAAATATATTAATTGAAACAGTTGTTTATTAATGTATGCATCTATGTTACATCATGTTGTGGAAATTTTCTTTTTTTGTTCTTGTAAGTTCTTTGTTTGATTTTTCGACGTCATAAACTTTTAAAGTATAGCATTACTGATTCTTATCTTTTCTCTTAATGTTTCATTTTTAAAGATATTTTCAAAAACTCATTTTGAGCCAACACTCTTTTTGTTTTTTTCAAGTAAATTAAGTCTAATTTAACAGGATATACTCTCTTTCATTTAACGTGTTTGTTGTTATTGTTGTTGTATTTCGCATAATGTAAGAAAAAGTAGAAACATGATGTGGAAACGTGAAGAAGCGGCCACAGTTTTTTCTTTTAACTGTTTATATCGATTAATGATGTATAAAATTGTTTACCTTTTTCTTCTTTATTCGTTCAAAAATGATAAGCATTCCAGTCCTCTATTCATATTAACAAACAAAATTAGGACTTTTTTTTTCTCTGTAATTATCTCATGACTTATTTTTCCCTTTCTTTACATTTCTATATTTCTTTAATTGATCAATCTTGTTTTACTCGAGTCTTGCTCTTTTACCAATTATGAGTGAAAATTTTGTTTCCTGTACCTTTTCATTAGTAAGCGGACGGATTGTGCATTATTTTGACAAGTCATGTTTTATTTATATTATATATAGAATAAATTATTATTTGTTCGTTATAAGATATTTCTACAAATGAAATAGAAAAGTATACAATGGTTGAAAGATCAGGCAGAAACGACATTATCCATGATTGGTTTGAGGTCAGCAATCTGCTGTTACTGTTGATGAAACAGTTTTCGGACATATGAAAAATCATCAGGTTTGTTGTTAAATAAAATTCAAATCATTAAAGACAGGACACATGGTCAGTGATTCTTATCGGGAAAGGGGTTGTAGTCTGAATTTTTGACGATCTGCCGCGAAAAAAGGTTCTGATCAACCCTTTCTTTTATCTTAGTAGAGATTTGTCCGAGCATTAATAAAATGATGGTGGCTCAAATAGGGTGCAGCCTACAAGTTTAAACAACCTTTTTTCCTTTCTTTTGTTGGTCGCTTTCCGCCAGAATTTTAACGCCTTCTGGTCAAAAACCAATCGGAATTGGTGCACTCGCTTGATATGAAATGATTCTGAGTCCAGAATATCGATTGTGTTTTGAGAACTGCAAGATATGTTGCATTGACACCAGATGATTTGATGATTTCATTACTTTTACATAATAAAGGCGGTAGCTAACGGTTCGTCATTTTCCAAGCTTGATTTCTGCATGTTAATGGGTGCAGTGTTATTTTCACTATACTTTTAATTTAATCGTGTATTGCATAAATCTAATGATAAATCGTACGCGTTTTCACTGCTCTAATTACGATTAACTATTGATAAACTGCCTGTTATGCGGAAAATTTCTGCATGCAAAAAAGTCTATAGTAAAAACTTAGTGCAAATTAACACGATGATCAAATAAATTATTTTTAGAATGAGTAATTTTTCTAGTAAGAGAAAGAAAATGTGCATGTTGATCTTTGAATTTAATTTTACTATTAGTTGATTTAAGCGTCATACCATACATGGTATGACATTTAACTCAAGGTACAATAACATGTCAACAAGATGTATGGAGAAAAACGAGAGAAGTAGATCTATAAGAGACATTTTACTTAAAAAAATCAATAACATCATATTTAAAAAATTTTATCTTCCTTTATTGTTTCTCGTCACATTTTAGTGATCCTTGTTTCTATGTTGTTTGCTATACTCGAGATATCTTTCGCTTACAGTTTTGTATTTAGTAAAAATGAAACAGGGTCAAGTATAGACTGATAAGAACATCATCAGATGCATATATCAGTCACTAAAAAAAGAAATTTTTTCAAAACAAAAAACATTTGATATCCAAAGATTTTCATCATTTAGTATTACATCGTAGATAATTTAAAAAGTCTGCTCTCTCTATTTTCACTTCGGATGATTATATTCTGAATTAAGTCACATTTTTCTATTTATAACTGGTAATTTGTTTTCGTATGTTTAGATTTATTTATACTGAAATAAAACTATTTCAGCTACTACTAGATATATATTGAAACGATAGATCCATCTTTAGCAACTATTCAATTCTTTTTCTGAATGTTCCGAATTGGGTTATAAAGACATTCATTACAATTCACTTGAAAATGTAAAATAATACGCCAGTTATAACAGACATTATCTCATACAAAATTCTTCTTCATGTTGCAGAGTGTCAAAATGAGTTGAGAGACAGAAGGTATGCATTCTCACACAACATCATCCGAAAATGCAATTGAGTCGAAAGAATTATTAAATAAGAGAAAGATGCTACTGCTCGTAGAACCATAATTTTGCACTGGATGTTCCATTCAATGCTCGAATAACAAAATGCTTTCTTCCTAGTAGACAAACATTTAAGGTTCCCTGCTTGCATGGAATTCGTTTGGAAATTGAATGATCATGTTCACTAGATGTATTAATTATAAAAATATCCTGAATGTTGATTAACCATTGATCGTTATTAAGTGAAACGATTGAATGCCATATTGATTCTGTTGATAATTGAATTGTGTTTATAATCATCATTGCTGAATCATATAAATCAAATGTAAAATGATTCTGAACCGAGAATGTTGATTGTGTTTTGAGAACTGCAAGATATGTTGCATTTACACCAAGTGATTTTATGACTTCATTACTTTTACATGATAACGGCGATAGCCAACGATGCGCCATTTCCCAATTTGAAGTGAAATACCATTTTTCAATTGGTGATCCTGCATGATTGTAACACAAAAATAATGTTTGTCCAAAACAACAACATCGTCCAAATATTTGATAGTTAAATCCTTGAATTTCTTGAATACGTTGTATTTGCTTATCTGTTGGATTAAATGTGAATACATATTTCCATGTCAATACAAGAAATAATTGTAAACCTGCACTCCAACAAATCTCTTTGATATCACCATGTTTCCAGGCTAAACTCTTGTCAACAACTTTGCCATCAGTTAAAGTAATCAATCTCAATTTACCACGTTCGTAAACTAGGAGTTCAATCGCTGATGCACCCATTGCAAAATTATCATCTGTAGAAACACTAAACATTTCTCGATCATCAATTACATTCTGAAAATTTAACTCTTGTTCATCTGTATATACCACATCAGTCAACTCTTGTTTATCTGTATATACCGCATTTGTGACATTTAAATTGTTTGTCAATTTCTTGGTTACCTTTAAAGAAAAATAACTATTTTATGCGATAATTAGATCTAAAACAAACTTACCGTAATATTCTTCAATAGAGGCACAAAATGATTGGGCATCCACGGTTTATTTAGTTGTTTTGGTGTCGAACAATGAGACCATAGTAAAGTAATTTGTGTTTGGTATTGTTCATATCGATTAATAGCTGAAAATGTTTGGTTTAGATATTTGGCTAATTCATCGTTTTTTCCATTTACTTTTGGATAGATCGATTTAACTTGAATTCCAAGTACTGCTGTTATACTTAATAAATCCCACACGGTTGAATCTTGATGGTTTTTTACCATTTCATTTGTGACATACTGTTCTAATGGATCAAGAAGATGAAGAATATTTGCATATTGTCTCTGATATAATGATGAATTATTGACTAATTCAATTATATTTCGTGTACGCAATTCTACCACATCAAAATCACAACTAGATGAAATCGATAGGAAACTATTATAAAAACAGTTACCATCAGCTCGAACATCAACCGGAATATAGTTTTCTAATGTAGAGTCACAATACGTTTGTAAATAATATTCTGCAATTTTATCTTCACCATATGTAATTTGATCAAAAAACTCAATAGGTTTAAATATTAAACGATGAATATCTATAAGTAACTTCATTTTTTCACATTCTTGTTTTAATTCATCAAATCCTTTTCGAGCTTGCAATTTAAGTGTGTTTGAAATATGTCGAAAAAATTCAATACGATTCAATTTAAGACACTCATTACACACTTTATTTGAATATGATGTTTTCTTATTGCATATCAAACATTTAGTGTCTTTTAAATCTTTGAGAATATCTGGTGACTGAAAAAGAAAGATGTCTATATTTAATACAACAAGAGTATATTTTAATGACATTGTTTACCTGTTGCCGTTGAAGTGGTAGTTTTTTTTTGTTACCTAATTGTGTTATACTCAACATTGTTTTCCAGTCAATTTTAGCTGGCCATTTAAGATCTAATGATATATTTGATACTAAATTTTTGACATCTAATTTGAGTTCATCCAATTCTGTCTTTAAATGATCAAAATTTCTATCTGATATATCATTTCTAGTGGAATATTCTAATAAATCTTGACTAATTTGATTTAATTTTATTCTATAACATTTTTTTTGTTCACCAATAATTTTATGAAGATCATCAAGAGTTGTTTGTACTATTTTTTTCACTGTTTTAATTGTTTCCTGTTCCCAATATTTTATTTCTTGTTCAAAATGATCTACATTAAAACTATCAGTCGATTCTAATATATCATCTAGTTGACAACGATCTTTAATCAAGTTCCAATAATTATTTGAGAGAGATTGTTTTCGAACACTCATATTTGACTGTGAACTTATGAGATATAACCATCCATTTATGATTTGTACGCGACCACAAAATTAAAAAAAACTATTGAAGGTTAACATATGCTAATAATTGTTTGCTCTCTCTCTCTCTCTCTCTCTCTCTCTCTCTGAAAAAAATAAAGAAGAAAAAGTCTTGTAAACCAAACAAACAACTGATAGAAAGTGTGAGAAACATACACCTTCAACTGATAAACTATATACTTGTGTTTTCTGTATTAATTTTAGTTCAAGGTCAAATTATAGTGCTTCTTTCAAAACGTATGCTTATTAATATAATATTCGCTAGTAAACTTGAAAACGATGACGTTGATTTGAAATAGACACCTGTGATGTTAATCCATCATTACATATTTTAATCCATATATATATATATATCTGAGTTCAAGTTGTTGTCTATTACATATATTTTGAAGTTTGTTTTCTTCTTTTTTTACAAAAGTTTTCTTTTTAGAGTACTGACAAAACATGAAAAGATCTTTTCATTTCAATGTTTAGTGTTTTGACCATCCATAAAGAAATATTTTAAAATTAAAAAATTGAATAGTACCATAAGACTTCATTGAATTTTAGATAATTCCTGATGGCTTAATTAGAATGACAGCTTTGCACAAACAATAGAGTTCTAAAAAAAAGACAAAAATCCCTTACACTAAATTAGCTGCTCGTATAATCTCTAAAAAATTTGATGCTTCGGTAACCTCTTTGATCACCAAACTAAAGCTGCCAGATTTATCTGCATGGAGAAAATATTTTTGGTTATTACATTTTTTCAAAGTTAAAAATTTTCTCTCACCTCTCTCCATTTTCGATCCATCTTTTATAAAACCATTAGCAGCCAAAAGATCAGACCGTTTGAATTATAACCGTCAAAATAGTATGCAGGTTGAGACATCAACAGTATCGAAAGAATATGTCGCTTCTTGTTTTTTCTACCGTACTGCAGTTGACTGGAATTCCCTGCCACATCTTGTCAAAGAATTACTACTTTCAAACGAGCATTACGCGCTCACCTATCCATATAAGTGTCTTGTTTTTTGTTGTTGTTTTTTCTTATATATTCTGTTCTCGCGGCTGTTCTCTTTTCCGCGTGGTGGCACTGTATTTACTTTGGTTTTTTTGCTTTCCTGTTACGAGATGTTTTCTTGGGTATAAAATAAACTTTCAACTTCAAGTATACATATCGGGTGGCCCAGATAAAATCGGACACTTTCATTCGTTGTTCATGAGGCATTGTCCGGTAGTCCACAGAGTTGGTTCTAAGCTCAATCGATAGAGAATTGAATTCGCTACAAAACTCGCTATTTGAATCTCTGATAACAGTTTTGTCGTTTGTGCACTATTCAAAATATTGAAGAGTGCTGAGTTGCCTAACTATGACACACTGAAAATAGAAAAATATTTGTCTTGATCCCAAAACAGATTTCATAAGAATTTTGAAAATACCAGAAGATTTACCGGAAAATTCTGCATCTTCTCACATATTTTTCGAAATTTTACAGTTAAGTCTTCAAAGAAAATTTGTCTGTGCAAAAAACTAACAAATCCAATAAAACCTAAGTTTTTAACCTATTTTTCACAGAATTTAGTTTTTGGCCTATGAAAGCAGTAAAATATTGTGAATCCAGGGTTTTAGTCTTATTTTCTTATGCAGACTTAAATTCGGCATCGTTTTATATTTAAACAAAATTTCTCAATTGAAACCATTAATTAAAAAAATTAATTTAATTTGAAAAAATTGAAAAATCGGTTGAGAGCTAAGTATAACTTTAGCTGGCGTAGCAGAAACATTGTATGAAGTTATAAAGAAGTGATCGACAGAGCACAAAATTCTCTATCTATCTACGTAGATAAATTAACTATTGTACCTCAGATAATGGGCTAAAAATCTCAAAAAAGGAGACGACAAAAGCTTGTCGCAGTCAGGCAACTCAGCACTCTTCAATATTTTGAATAGTGCTCAAACGACAAAACTGTTATTAGAGATTCAAATAGCAAGTTTTGTAGAAAATTCAATTCTCTATCGCTTGAGCTTAGAACCAACTCTGTGGACTACCGGACAATGCCTCATGAACAACGAATGAAAGTGTCCGATTTTATCTGGGCCACCCGATACATACATGTTATAAATTCAAATTTATGTGTTTACTAATGTATGCAATAAGCTAAAAAAAGTCCGTTTTTATTGAAGTGGTTTACATCATCTGATTTTGACGTCATTTATCCTGTATGTCTTTGGATTATGATTGTTTTGGAGTCTTTGATATGCTCTATCATGAAAAATATCTTAAAATACGGTTAAATTTTAGATTATTCGTTTAGACTGACTTTCTTGCTAAAAAACGAGATTTTTCATCTTCAAATACTAAAAATTTGCTGTACTCTTCACATTTTGTACCCCTAAACATTTCATGACATTAAGGATAAGTGCCTCACTTCTGGAAAACACAAGAGGTCTATGAATAAAAGTATTTTGCTCTACACTTTTATAGCTATAAAGTATACTGATAACTTTGAACAAACGCATTAATGAGTTTCAAATTGAATTGACTTTGTCTCGATAGTGGTCAAGTGTTAACAACCTGTGCAATGTTTCTAATAGGATAGCGAATGTTCAAATAATGTACATATTTATTACTGAATGATAGAGAAATAATCGCATCGCATATATGAAGGCAAAGGAAATAAGTGAAGAAATAAATTTTTCTTAGTTGTCAAGGAATGATAAACCAATAAGGTAGTATCTTACTATTCTTCCCAAATTAATTATTCAATAAACTGTTGCCGTATAAAAATAACTCATAAATCAGCAATATAAATACTTTAAGCATATAGAATCTACAGCAACGATATGTTTCACGTTAATAGGCGTGGGGTTCGACATATGAGCAAACCTGCGGATGTCAAATATTTTTTATAAATGAAATATAGTATGTTGAATAACCATCATTTTTCGAATAAAATGAACGTGTGCAGCAGGTAACGTTTATCCTGATAAACGAAAATTAGCATAACAAATTGGTTGAAGTCAGTACAAACACAGATGAACCGAGAAAGGAATTTGGATAGACAAGAATAACAAACTACTGTTTTCTCATTGTTAGTTCTTTGATGTGTAGATTGATCTTGACGATAAACTCATTTAAAACTCGTGGTCTTAACAAAATCTATATTTTTAAAAAAAGGTAAGTCTAGATCAGAAATCGAGTTTGGTTGGATTATTGCTGTACACCCTAGCTGTGGTAAAAATTAAGGGTACCCCCTCTTTTTTGACCCTCTCGGAAACCAGGGACGCCGATGTCGGATCGGAGTGAAATTTATAACAGAGATAGAACATCGAAAAAGAAAATCGATGTATTTTTGCACAGAATTTTGTGACATGTTCTTCTATGGGTTTTCTAGAAAACTCTGGTTTTCATCCAGTCACATTACTACCCCCTGGTCCGATCGAGCTCAAAATTTTACCACAGATACTTCAAACCCTATCTCAGGTTCGTCTTTTGTCTTTTCAAAAATATGCTTTCCTTCTCAAGATATCCCAAAAATGCTGAAAGTCACGCAAAAAAACCTGTAAAAAACTGAGTTTTTTTGCGTGACTTTCAGCATTTTTGGGATATCTTGAGAAGGAAAGCATATTTTTGAAAAGACAAAAGACGAACCTGAGATAGGGTTTGAAGTATCTGTGGTAAAATTTTGAGCTCGATCGGACCAGGGGGTAGTAATGTGACTGGATGAAAACCAGAGTTTTCTAGAAAACCCATAGAAGAACATGTCACAAAATTCTGTGCAAAAATACATCGATTTTCTTTTTCGATGTTCTATCTCTGTTATAAATTTCACTCCGATCCGACATCGGCGTCCCTGGTTTCCAAGAGAGTCAAAAAAGAGGGGGAGTACCCTTAATGTTTTCTGATGCTTCGTTACAGAGAAATCTACTGAATGGTACGCATCGTCAACAGCAAAGTCATTTTAGAGAAAAGATGAACACCGGTGCATTGTATTAGATATATTCTAGCGCTTCTTCTAAGAGCGTTATAAATGAACGGAAATGTTGACTCCATAGAATGTTATTATCAAAACTACATCATTCAGTCAAAATTCCCCAATACGAAAGGATTTTGAAAAGCTTTTTGAGAGACTTTGTTACCTTCCAACAGTAATCTGACTTCTTGGAATAGAAAATATGGACTATCTAACCATACCTGACTTTCTATATAAATCTGGTTTCTAACGGAAAGGAGAAATTACAGGGACCGTTTTATAGTGATGAAAATGACTATTAAATGTAAATTAAAAAACTCAAGATTATGGACAAGTGTGATGTATGCTGTCCATAAGATTGACGTGAGAATAACAAAATAGCGACGTCTTGCGCCATTGAACTCATCTCAAACTCATAAATCAGCAATATGAATACTTTAAGCATATAGAATCTACAGCAACGATATATTTCACGTTACTAGGCGTGGGGTTCGACATATGAGCAAACCTGCGGATATCAAATATTTTTTATAAACGGAATATAGTATGTTGAATAACCATCAGAGTCAGATTAAATCTACTAAAATTAGCAACAAGATAAAGGCGCTCTATTATTAATTGTTCAGATGCTAACGAATTTACAAACGAAGAAAAGATCAAAATAGAAATTGAACTCCTTAAAAGAGCAAATATAAACATTTTAGCTACAGAACGGATGACAGTTGATCGAGTATAAATGGATGTTTTAACAGGTCGTCAGCTGTTGGTCGTTGATGATAATCTTTTGTAAAACAAAGATCGAGAAACTGTCGAGCAAAAATTGAAGCCGTTTCCGGTAAAGTGTACCTTCAAAGATAAAGTATACTAGTTTTAATGATTTGTTAAAAACAATTATTTTAGTTTACTTTGGCTTATCACATGTGGCAATTTGGAAAATGGCAGCTATTGGTGATAATTCATGCCATGGAGGATTTTTTGTGAACACTAAAAACAAAAACATTGGTTCTTAATATTAGAATTGTATATGGACTGAATGACATACTTTCGACAACGCTACATCCAAGACTCCTATAGAAATAAAATCCAATGATATTTATTGTTATAGTCAAAACGAAGGAGGAGGAATACGGACCATATGTCTGCTTTTCTTCCGTATGTTGTTCCTTGTATTGTTTCTGGACTGGCCCAATGTGGCGTACCTAAAAAGGAATAAAATTTATTATTTCTTAACTACTCTAAGACTAAGTTCATTAAAGCCTAATACACTCTATATTACTTTATAAATTGAATAAGTATTATTACAAACGAAGCAATCAAATAATTCTCGAGCTACTTAAATAATCGGCAATGGGCTATAATGGTCAAATCCGCTCCACTACTGATAAATAGAAGTGGCCTTCAAGTGTTCGTTTTTGGATCCTACTGATCGTTCTCTTTGTTGGCGATATTTCACTATAAACACAGTCAAAAATAAGACTAAATGTTGATGATACATCTATATATCACAGAAGTAACGACGATACTATAAGCACAACAAATATTATTACCTATGATTTGGAAAATATAAAGAAACGGTCAACATTTTGACTTTCCCCATCAAACTCAAAAACATGAGCGGCAACATTATTTGATGGAGTAACATACGACCTGAATTCCTTACGATCAATCAGATTTCAAAAATACGAAAGATTTTTGTTCATCTTTTAGACTAAATCATACATCTACAAATGCATTTTTCAATAAAATTGACTTTTTGACATGCATTTTTACTAAATAAGCGCGCTAAAAATACCCTGGCATGAAGGAGAATAAAATTCTGAACTTAACGAATGTGTTGGAATGTTTTTAATTATTTTCAAACTGCTTTAAAGAGACCTCTACAGCCAAGTAATCTTCTTTAATAAAATTATTTTTAACAAGATATCAACATTTCAAAACAAAGTCATTTTTGATGCGCGATTCTGTCATGACGTATTTCTGGAATAATTTCCTCAGGATGCATTATTTTCAAATTTTGTTTTTTTCTACAGATAGTCTCCGTGCTACAAATTTTGCATTAACAACTTTTCTGCAGATCAAGAGGATTTGCAGAGTTAAGCGTCTTTGTTAAGCAACGCAAAATGGAAGTCTCTTTTTTTACGGTCACTGTCACGGTCACTACACTGTAATTTGGAATTAATTTCCACTTTATAGAAAATCGATCTGGAAAATCGTGGGGCTTTATCTGATATTTATAAAATGCTCGTAGATTTTCTGGCTATTAGAAATTCGTGATTTTCTATTTTCTAAAAAATTGAATCGATTTTCTAGAAATTGACTTTTCATTTTATTCAGAAAATCGGCATAGAATTTCCAAAACTATGAAAATTTGGCGTCGATTTTTTACATACTGGAAATTCGAGTTTGATCTTCTAATATTCTAGAAATCGATCGATTTTCTATAAATAATTCCCAAGATTCTTGAAATTCGAAGATGATTTGGTATACGTGGACCAGTCATATTATGTGGAAGTCGTAAGCTAATACTTTTGTGTGAATAAAATTAAGCAGAAATTCTACTAGGGATCTGATACTTGTAAAAAGGATAAGCTAATTCTCAGGGTCCACGAAGCTCTGTCAATAAAGATTGTTGATCTATAATACATCCATTTAAAGTTCACAGATGTTTACAGTCCATTACATTCTCGGCAGTTGCAGGCGTTTTGAGTCCTCATCAGGTTTTAGTACTCACTCTTGCACTTAGTCTTACAATTTGGATTTGAATTTAATTTTATCGCCTTTTATACTGTTTTTTATTTCAGATGATACAGACTTTAAAAGTCACTACTTAAAGCTCAACTGCACTTCAAAAACACATTTTATTTGACTCAAACACAGCTAAATGCATTTTAGTGAACGCGTTAGGGAAAGCGTACTGTTTGCTTTACATAATGCTTAAAACGTGTTGTTTCTGCACGCAAATAACAAACGCGCTTAGACGTGTCAACAAAATTTTATAACATTTTAGACATATTACAATACATTAGAAATACACTAAATTCTCATAACGCGTGTTCGGGATTAACTAACGTTACACTGTAAAATATAAAATGTGTTCAATAATGTGTTTTTCTCCAAGTGTGCATTTCGAGTCCAAAATGATGTGCAGTTGCTTAAATGAGCAATTTCCAGTGTGTTCTGGGCATATTGAACAGGCTATCTTCAGTAGATATTTTGAATCCAAAGTGGTGTGCAATTCCATCCTGCCCCGGACATACTTCATTTTTTACAGTGTACTTTCCGAGATCAAAAACGCGTCTAAGGACTAAAATAGCACCACTGGAATGCGTCCGAAGATCAATAAAAATATGTCCTTATGGGTCAAAGTTTGTTAAAACGTAATTTCTGCATCCACACATGTATCACAATGCTGCAAAAGTTTTGAAAATCTTCTAGACGAATTGTGAACAACGCGTCGATGCAGAAACGATGTTTTAGAAAACATTAATGCGTAAAAGACATATTTTTTGACCTTTCGATGCGTTCCAGTGGTGTTGCTTTAATCTATAAACGCGCTTTTAATCTCGGAAGATAATGTTAAAAAGCGTTAGTTAATCCCAAAGTGCGTTATGAGAATTTCGGGTGTAATTTTAATGTATTATAACAAGTCTAAAATGTTAAGTTGTCTTTTGCAACGTAGCTTCATTGCTACACAAGCAATAATCTGGAAATTCCTCGACGACCTTCCAGGTAACTAGAAATTAATTCCATTTTTCGCATTTCCAAAAGTTCATATATAAAATCACCGAGGAATTTCCAGATTGAAAATCGCTTAGCATTTTCCATAATTCTAGAAAATCGAAATGGAAATTCGACCTCGAATTTCAAGATTGCTGGAAAATCGAGGTCGAATTTCTAAGTTCCTTGTAAATTCGATTTTATAGAATCTAGAAAATACTCTTACTTTTTGAAAATCGCCGAGCATTTTCTGTAAATAATTCCCGACATTACAGTGTATTGGTTCAATCCATATGATACCTACCACAATATACAAAAGTATCGGCACAAACGACGAGACACACGTAATCTGAAGCAGTTTTGCATGCTGAATCCAATGGCGAAAACCGCAAGTTTCTGTCTGACTAGGAAAAAACGTTATGTACGAAATACTGTCCCAGTGGAAATGAGCATTTTTCACTGTTTTCACGT